>VMDO01014270.1:37873-55347 GCA_007922755.1 Pedetes capensis | reverse complement strand
GAAGAAGAGGAAGAAGAAGAAGAAGAGGAGGAGGGGGAGGGGAGAGGGAAGGGGAGGGAGAGGGGGAGGGGAGGGGGAAGGGGAAGAGGAGGAAGCAACGGCAGCAAAAAAAGAAAGAAAAAGAAACTATCAGCATCTTCAACATAAGGCCAAGCATCCCCACCACCAGAATCATCATTTTTAATCATTACTTTTAGATGAGCATTTTCTGATTGGATCTAAAGATGAACGAAGCTTTGAAATTAACTAGGAAAGAGATTAGCATTGTACAAGTACCCATGATTATCCAAGAATGAAATTGTGTTCCTTCGGGAACTAGTCTAGTCTTTCCCCCACCTTCATATCCACAATGCTAGTTTTGATAACAGTTATATAGTAAGAACTTCATACACACTGCAGAGGCAGTGTATGAGTGCACCAAAACATCAAATGCTTATGGCAAGTCCACATGGGAATGTTTGGTCCAGATCTGCTGTACTGTACTACCTACTATGTACTGCTAATGCTTGGGGATCAAGCCCTTCATCTGTTCAGACTCCCAGAAAGAAAGCAATTGAGCTTACAAATATGGATGGAACTTCAGAGGGCAGCCTAACAAGAATTGGATTTGGAATTGTGAAGCAATTCCTGAGAAGTACACTGACATGCTTCTTAGAAATCCCTCCGTTCCACTGACGTCTGCTTTCTAGATGTCTTCTGCTGTTAAACTGCTCCTAGCTCAGACTTCCTCCCCTCAGGAACATTAATTGGTCAAAAACATACCTGCTGAATGGGAATTGAATGAATAAATGTCACTGTCTAAAGCCAGGAGTCAAGCCAGCTTTCCAGCAAGAGCTCAGAAGAGTCATGTCCTTAGCTGGCATGGAACACCTTCAAGTGTCTTTGCCAAAACTTTTAAAGACTAAGGTGTGGCCTCCACACTGCATTGGCTAACTCAAGTCTCGGGTCAGGACAACTCTCCAAATGAACTCCAGTGGAGGTGAGCTGTGTTGCAGAGCAAAGCCCTGCGAGGCCTTCACCACCCCACATGGGCTTCTCTTGAAGCTGATGGTTGGTGACAGGTCCTCTGAGATCCGCATTCCTAGGCACCTTTGAGCTTGGTTCAATGATTGGCAAAGTCATCAAGAAACCATATGAGCCATAATCTCATTGTAGTCTTCTGAGGACCTCGAAGAGTATAACTGAGTCTTCATTTCATTTCTCTTTGAGGGCAGAAGCTGTACCCAGGCCCAAGAAGCTCCTCAGCCAGGAAGCAGCCGATGCAGCTCTCCATGGCAACACTGAAGTCAACCAAAGCATCTACTCTACAGACTGCTTTCTAACTTTCAACACTGCTTTGACAAACAGTGGACCCTGTGGTCAGGTAGGAAGGGAAGACAGTGTGGAAACGAGAAACTGACACTCATCAGCCAGTCTGCTTTTCTTCCACAGTGAAGAGGCTGGAAAACTAGGAATTCTATATCTCAGGCTCCCTCCAAGCCAGAATTTACTTTACAAATCAGCCCTGCAATTAGATGCACTTTGGGAAATTTGAAAGATGAAAATGAGGAGGCATTGGGGTGTTTTTGTTTTTGTTTTGTTTTTGTTTTCCTGTGGCTTCTCTTGTTGTGAGCAAATAGTTTTGTGTAACAGGTGTGTGCAGACAGGAGCTTTCTATAGCAGTGGTCCTAGGGCCAATCTTCAGCAGGGTGAGGGCTGACTGGTTTTTCTGATGGTAGTAGTGAAGTTTCCCTGACTGCTGCATTGCAGCCAAGGTGATGTATTTCTGAAGACAACAAGCCTAGCAGTGGCCTGTCAGTGGAAGCAAAAGGAGGTAGGGAGGGTTCCCAGAAGGTCACATTGACAGTTCATTATGGGAGTCATATGGAGTCTCAGCCTCACCTCCTCTTCTCCAGCCTTTCCAACAATTTTGAATGTGCACAATTCCTTGCATTTACTTTCTTCTTGAGGAAACTGAGTAAATTTGTTTCCTATGACTGACTTGGGTTCTAATTCCAACCCAAGTCCTAAGTTTTTCTAGGCAGTGCCTAAAAGTTTTCAGATGATCATGGAAGTGGGGCTAATGCTATTGTTTTTATTTACTTCTTACCATAGGTTATCATTTGGGAATTTGGTGTTAAAAATACAGAATTTTTAAATGAACAGCTTTACTCTTTTCATATGTTTAACAAAGACATATAGAACCTCTTGTTTGTTCAAGACACTCAACTGCTAAAGACCACAGAGTGTAGTAGAAACAGCAGTCTTTGTAAAGTTGCATTCTCACTCTGCCCTACCTATGTGGTACTTAATCTTTCCAAATCTCACTTTTATCATCTAGATGAATTTTTACTTCTAAGTGAGAGACAGTGAGAATTTTTACTTCTAAGATGGTTCTACAAGTCATATGAAACACAAGGAAGTGTCTGAAACAATACACATAAAAGATGCATTAAGGGTGCTCGATAAATGGTGCCTCTCTTTCTTTTTCCTAAAACATACAAATGAAGTGACATGGATGTTTTAAACTATTTTGCGTGATCTTCAACAGTGTTTGCTTGTCATTTCCAAAACAAATTTCATCATCTTCCTAATTAAAATCATTCAGTGATTTCCCAGGGCACTTAGATTAGCCGACAAAGTAGCTCCTTTTCTCTCTCCAAATTCTCTTGTACAACATTTCAGGCACAACACCATGTTCATTCCTACACCTTGCCAAGTTCTTTCCAACCCTGGACCCTTTGCCTCAGCTGTTCTCCATGCCTGGAATGCCCTTCCTCCAGAACGTCTCCTGCCCTTATCTATTCATGCAGGATTCCTCATGTCATTCTCTAACACATCCCTTCTGCTTTCATCAACCAAGACAGTCATCATCATGTCAGATTTTCTTATTTATATGTTAGTTGTCTCTCTCAGCTAGAATGTAAGTGCAATGCAAGTAGACACCTCAACTTGTTTGCTAATATCTCTGCAGCGTTCAAAATGGTGCCCAACAGATAAAAGATAGTCAACAAGTATTCATTGAATGAATGAACAAATGAATAAATAAATCCTCTAGTCAAAACTCCCTGAAGAGAATGGTTTAAAAAACACACTTTCTAAAACTAAACCCTTATTGGTATCAGTAGAAGTAGTCTAATGTACCACTAAAATAAAATACATCTTTCAAAAAAGTTTTTAAAACTGGAACACGATGAAATATCACTGGATATAAGAAGAAACCAAACACAGTTTCTTTCCCAATTGCACATCCCCATTTCCTGGATATAGTTGTATAATGCCTATTTGTACTCTTCTGGCAGATTTTCCCTTTGTGTAAGAATTTTTGTAATATTCCTGAAGTCTACTATTCCCAGTGGTTCCTGCTGAGCAGAGCCAAAAGGAGTAAATGACGCAATTGTGCTTCCCTGATAAAGACAAGGCATGAAAACACCCATAGAACCCTCCTTCCAGCTTCCTCTGCTCCAGGGCAGCTTTATTCTAGAAACATGCATTAGCAGTTTCTTGGTTGGCCCTTGGAGGGAGTGTGTGTTCTTCAGCCAAATATGGGTGTGGGGTTCCAGTCTCCTTGACACCATGTTCTGGGGTTGGCTCCAAAAAGAGGCTATATCCTGCCCATATGCCATAACATAGGCCCCAGACTAGTGATTTGAGGAGGTCATCAAATAGCTCTAGGGATCATCTGGATTCGAGCCCAAAGTAGGTAAAGCCAGATAATTCCATTGGAGGCAGCATCTCTTTTATGTCATGGAAAACACTAATCAAGTTCAGGTCATCAGCTTTGCTAGACATGTTTTTCTTTTCTATACTGAAATTATCTCCATTCTCTAGCCTCTGAAACTTCCAACTCCTTTAAAAAAATGGTAAGAGTTGAGAATTCCCATTACCATACTGCCTGCCTTCTGGTTTACCCGGAAGGGAAATGCAATTATAAATTATAAAACATAATTTGAACAAACAAAATAAAACATGATACAAATTAGGGCCAGTTCCTGGAAAAACAAAAAAGTCTGCTCTGTATATGCCCAAATCTGTTACTGATTTATTGGCTGGATGGACCACTCCAGAATAGCATTTGGAGGAGCCCGTGTGCCAGAATGCACTCTAACATTTTCCAGTTTGAGGTTGAGAGTCTAAGAGACTCCTCTGATAATCTACACTTTGTTTCAACCATACTGGCCACTTCTCAGAGACTAGGATATAACTTGCCTGCAGTCTAAGAACTATAACAAAACCCAGCTTGGGTGATCAGAGGAAACAATGATTTAAAGGACCCCAACCTGGAACTCAGGTGACATTAACACATGTGAAGTGTCTGTGGCCTTTATGCCTTCTGCTTTTAAAACAGCAGACACTTGGTACTTTCACTCTTTCAATGCTGTATCTGTAAGAATGCACCTTGCATGGCATTGCTTTAATGAATGATTATGGTGAACCAAGATGACACTCCTTGAAACCTATGATTCTGGCCTTTAGAGATACCCTCAAATTACTTGTTCTTTACCTTTAGTGTTATACACGTGGTTTCGCAGGAAATCCATTTGATGACTATGCATTCACCATATTGGTTGGAAATCCAGTTATTAAACAATGGGTTACAAGATTCACATTTATTGGAGATAAGTGAGCTACAATCCTCACCACCACACCATGATCTGCTACCACCACCACCATCATTACCAGTATGACCTCTCCAAGATAACTTTCAGCACTAACTGGGCACTATTCTAAGCTCTTATTGTTGTTAGGTGCTGTTGAGTTGGGTCTGACTCATAGTGACCCTTTGTACAACAGATGAAACACTCCCCAACACTGTGGCATGACCAGCACTGTGTCAATGCTTCTCTCCTCTTCACAGGTTTTCAATGGCTGATTGTTTGGGGAGTGGGCTGCCAGGTCCTTTTCCCATTCTAAGCTCTTAGTGTGTGTTAACTCACTTAATGCTCACTACGGTGTTGAGTGATAGACACCATTATTATTCCATCTTACCCATGAGTAAATAAAAACACAGAGAAGTGCAGTAACTCACTCAGGGACATATGTGGCCATGTCAGGATTTGAACAGAGTCAGGACACCAGACCAATGGATGTAGTTACTTTATGTAAATATGATGCAGACTGCTCAGTGATCCAGCACTTGTAGAGCATGTAAGCACGAGGCCCTAGGTTCAACCCCCAGTACCACAAAAAAAATAAATAAATAAAAATAAAAAGATGCAATCTTGCTCTGAGGTGGCACACAGACCAGCGGAGGACATACCCAGCAAACAGATGGTAACATTCCTGTTTGGCAATTTTCTAATAACAAGCCAACATACATAACAGAAATAACTAAAAGACCATCACAGAGGACTCTCTTCTCTTCCTATGCTTTCTCAGTTGTTAGTCTTGTTCTCTGCCTGACCACATACTATGGTCCCTGTCTCTGAACTTCAGTGACCTCATCAATTATTTGAGGTCAGTTGCTCCATAAATATACACATATGTCAACTGTGTACCTTATGGCTAGGCTTAGAAAATACGGCCCCAGACCCCAAGATGTAACTCTACCTGCTTTGACTGCTTTGCTGTTTTTCCCAGGGTTTTCTGGTTCTTCTGCTTTGGTTCTTTGGCTCTGTCTTTTCCTCTCCATTCTGCCAGCCAACCCTTGTTCACAACTCAGTTGGGCTGTTGTCTCAGCCTTGTCTCTGGCCTCTCTGACTCCAGAGATGTCCTCCTGCCCACCCTCCTGCATCCTGATGCCAGACCCATCTTTGTCACATCACTCCTTATACTCAACTATAGACAATTCATTGTTGATCAGATCAAAATCCAAACTCTGCCTGATTTGTTAAGCCTCCATAATCTCGCCCCTCCCTATCTGTTCAATTTTCTTTCCATAAAGGGCAATCCATGCCACTGAACCAGTGGGGCTGTTATCTCAACTGGAAAACAGCTGCCCACATGCCTGTACAGTTATGATTTCTCCTACCTTAGATGACCTCCCTATTGCTCAGGCCTCCAACTGGCTACACTTTGCTCATCGTGAAAGGCCCAGCTCAAATACAAATTCTAAAACCAAACTGTCTCCACTGCTACAGCACACACTGATCATTCATTTCTCTTACCTATTATTACATTTGTAAAATAATCATAATGTCCATAATTATATAATGATATACATAATAATGTATATTAATAACAAGGTGCTTTTTTTTTCAGTACTGTAGTGTTGAACCCAGGGCCTCACTCACATTAAGCATATGCTCTATCCCTGAGCTGCTCCCTCAGCCTCTTTTTTATTTTTTTATTTTGAGACAGGGTCTTATTAAATTGCACAGCTTGCTTCTGGCCTCAAACCTGCCATCCTCCTGCCTCAGCCTCCCATGGCACTGGGATTACAGGTGTGCACTATGGAGCCAACTTTTCTATTGAGCATTTACTATGTGCCAGGCCCTCTTGGGCTGGTATTTAGCTCAGTTGGTAGAATGCTGCTCTGTGCTCTCTGAGGTTGATCCCCAGCACTACAAAAGCAGAAGGTCGTGGAAATCCACTCCCAAAGCAATCCTGAAACAATCAGCCATTGAAAACCCAAGAGGGTTGCTATGAGTCAGACATACCTTGACGGCACCTAACAACAACAACACAACAGGCACTCTTGGGATAAGTAGTTTATTATTCATGTTTACAGATGAAGAAACACAGGCACGGGGAAGATAATACACTTAGGCAAACTCTTGATAGCTTGCTTTGTTTCATGTGTTTCCCTACTTGGAGTTTCCACTGACCCCTGCACACTCTCACTGATGTCAGCAATTTTTTTAACTTGGAAAAAAACTCAGATGAGAAAAAAGGAAACCATTTACACTTTTGTCTCCTTATGTAGTTTCTTAAAGCCTTGGCTTATTAGGATTTTCTTCATTGGCAATTGAAGCCAGATACATTTCCCATCTGATCCTGTAATAATTTCAGCTTTAAAGATAAGCTGGCATGAAAAACATTCTCTTGGAGAACTGGTTTTCAAACTAAAACCACTCAATCAGAAAAAAAGCATTATCTCATGGTAAATGATAACTTTTCATATTATAGAATAAAATAACAGCTCATTGTGGAGGATTTGGAATATACTTCATCATCCTCATTTATCAATCTACGTGCATCTAATTTCAAGTTTTCAGGCCTAAGTAAATCCTTTTTCAACAACATATTATCTTTTGCAGTTTATTAATTAGTTTATTAATTCATTAATATTTGAGGCAATTATTTATTTTATATTTTTAACAAACTCCAATGTCCACTACAAGTCATTTCTCTATTGGTTTGTTTTATTTCATTTTATTTTATTATTTTATTTTTATTTTATTTGTGTGTCCTCATGCCAATTAACTTGTTGATAAATTGGATAGCAAAGTCAAATATATTTTTTTCAAGAAGGGATTGTGTGGTATGCATTTTCTGCTTTCTTATGAATCTGAAAATGAATTCCTACAGCTTTTGCACATAAACATCAAGCTAGATGAATATAAATTCTTGAAATTCAACCTCATTTCCTAGAAAACCATTTTAGACATGTATGTTAAGAAGTGTGTGCCCAGCTTCCCTGTTAGTAAACTGTTCATTTTTGTTTAAATGCCTGAAGGAGTCTTTCTTTAACCTGGATGCTCAAAACATTAGACAAGATACATCTCTGCATGTATCAGATCATTTTCATTTTACTCCAGATCTTCAGTTCTGCCATATATTTGATCATTTCCAGTCTTTTGTTTGGCTTATCCAGTGGGAATAAATGCAATTCCCAGATTAGCTCTGTGTTTTCTGTCTTCTCACTTAACACTTTCATCTTGATGCCTTTGCTCCTTCTTGCATCTTACACTTTGTAAGCAGTCTTCTCTGTATTTACTGTTTTCAGTATCAGTTTTAATTTAATTTAATTAATTTATATGCAGTACTTGGAAGTTGAACCCAGAGCTTTGCACACACTTTCCAAGTGCTCTACCACTGCGTTGGAACCCTAGCCTCATTTTTGATTTTTTTAATCTGGAGATAGGGTCTCACTAAGTATACAGGCTGCCTCTGGCCTTGAATTTGCAATCCTCCTGCCTCAGTCTCCTGAGTTGCTGGGATTTGAGGCATGCACCATCATGGCTGATGTCAGTACCAACTTTAATTCTGCTGTTCTAGTTTTGGTATGTTTGCCTTTCTTTCTTATGTCTACCTTTGCAAATCTGCCTTTACCCCACTCTGTCTTATTCTGGTAACCTCTGGCTCCTGTGTCATAGTGGCTCTGCCTGCCTAAGCATCTTGGGTATACCAAGAATTATGCCTGTTAAAATGCTCTCTTTCCTGGAGCAATTTATTTTCAAAGATAGCATCTTACTTCAAGTTTTAATGGAAAGGCTTCCTTTTCCTTATCTTGATATATTCTTTTCTTAGGTACACTTAGGGCACTTTCCCACATATTTGTACTAGAAAAGAGAACAACATGTTCAGGACTGGAACTCTCAACAGTGTTGATGAAAAGTCTTCAGGCTCCCTTACTTTCCTCTGGGTACAAGCGAAGCAGAAGGGTAAAGTGATGAATACCTTTCTGCCTCAGTTTCCATAGTCTACCTAGTGCAGGTGAGTGAGCATTGGGTTGGGAATTCTCTTATTTTGAGTGTGATTTCTGACTTGAAGAGAGCAACTGAGAGGCAATTCACCGTTCTATTTTAGAGAGTAGTACATAAAGGCCACAAGGCATCCCTGCACACACTGCTCTCAGCTTTCTGGTTTCTCTCCCTGTTATGGCACTTTTTATTACACAACTAAGGTATTCTAGAATGCATCCCCCCACTCCTTGTCTTTGTCTATCTCCTGCCTGGCTGTGTTCTAGAAAGCCATAGTCTCTGAATGGACATAGAAAGGGAAAGACAGGAGTTTGGTGAGTTTTGTTCTGGTTAACTTAGAATATCATTTATTACTAGTTGGGCCATTTGCTATTCTGGTTACTACATCCTCCAAGTCCTGAAATAGTGAGATGCTAATGATGGGACTAAAGTACAATTGCTTTCTAATATCTTGTAGCACCAGCTGGGCTTCTCTGGTTCAATGTGGGGCATGGGATATGTCCTCTCAAGAATATGCTTCTCAGTTACTCTCATTGACAGTTATATTAGTAGACTTTCCTTGCTGACCTCCACATGTGGTCTTTCTCACTCTTAAATTTACAGTCTATTGTTTTTCCTTTTTTCATTCCTTTTTGTAGCTTTATGGGTGTTTTGGAAAAAATCGGGGGAAAAGTATTTAAATTGTTACCTCTCTTCTCCTATGTTGACTTGTGAAGTCTGTCAATAAGAATTTTAAATCTGGCAGCTAGAATAATGTAGGTAATCTATAGTGTAACTATTGTTATGTTAGGTGCCATCTTTTATTAAATATTAAATGTAATACAAGGAGAAAACAGATTTTCTCATGCCATTCATGTGGGCTGCAATTTAGCTCAGTTGATAGAGCACTGCTCTGCAGTCTCTGAGAACCCAGTTTCGATTCCCAGCACTGCAAAAATGGGAGAAGCATGTGGCAATCACTCCCGAGGCAATCCCAAAATGCTCAGCCACTGAAAACCCTATAAGGGTTGCTATGAGTTGGACATGACTCAACAGCACCTAACAACAAAAACAACAATATGGCATTCATAGATTTAAAGGATATAGAAATAATGTAGCATGTCATTAGGACTATAATAGCTCATGATATATGTAGAATGGAAAAGAAAGCTGTAGGGATCCTAGAGAGTACCACCATGATAGGGGTCTATTTAGCCCACCTGGAGGACTAACATCTATCTTCCAGGCCAAGATGGCTCCCAGTGACCCTTCACCCACATCCAGGTCCTTTCAGGCATGGAGTGAGCCAAGATGGCCCCTGCCCTCTCAGACCCCCTGCCACCTGATTGGTTACTCCTGACCCTCACCTTACCCCTGATTGGCCAGAAAGTGACATTCGGTTTCACCCTTAATTAGAATGTCACTCCTAACTGGTTGCGCCCAGCCCTTCACACCACCACCTAATTGGTTGGTTGCCATCTTGAGGCAGTTCCCCAAAGACTATATAAGCAGAGCTTCACCCCTCTGCATTGTTCTGCCCCTCCACCACAGATGGGCTACACCATCATCATATCAAGAGAGAAGACTGCCTGCCATCACAGAGGCCACCCCATCCCTGGACCAAGACAGAGATCACTGGAGACCAGCAGTGGAGAAGAAGCCAGCCTTGGCAGAGGACACCCAAAAGGCCCCCTGGACCACTGCCAAAGCTGGAGCTGTGTCACTACCACCATCCCAAAAGACGGGCTTGAGCACTGTAAGAGCTTTAGTGCTTATTTCTTGAAAGGAGCTGCAGAATAAAACCTAATCTAAAGGCATCCCAAAGCCATCCTTGACTCCATTGTGCTTGCAAGTTCCCACCCCCAAATGTGGGGTCCTGATGCCAGTTGGAGAAGAAGAGCTAGCCTGGTCCCTGCTGCAGAGAAGAGCGACCCCCAGAAGGCTACATGATCCAAAGTAGCAACACCCTCATGGAATCTGGATGCGAGAACACCCTTTGAAATTGAAAGTACTATCAATTTAGAATGGGCAAAATATGCCCCCAGCAAAAGTTACTCTTGACATTATAGTGTTTCTTAGCTTTACAGAAAGAATAACTTGTTTATCCAATCAAACCAAGAAAGATAAAGTATTTCTTATATCTAATCAAGAGCCAGGGTAACCCATACACACATTCTGGGTTGGATATTATTTATGTAAATCAATTTAAAACAAGATAAACTGCAAGGCCTCCTGGCTGGGAAAATAATGAAACATGTATTCTGTTCAGAATGTAGGAATAGAGGAAACAGAGAACAAGCACTTGTAAGTGTCTCTTGCTGTCTAAGAGAGAGAGCATGTTCTGGCTAGCTGAAACAAGCACTGCCACTCTTCTTGGCAGGTACATCCTTATCTTGGAAGTGGGGATTATCATCACTGATTACTCTGTTATTGAAGTCATCTAGCTCTCTTCACTCTGGGCTAGTAAGAATCTCATTTCCCACACAAGGCTTCCCTCCTATTCAGGGGAAAATCTGGGAAGAATGTGGCTTTCTTGATGAACAGATAATAAAAGCTAATTCTGTAGTTCACTGTTAATACCCTAACTTCAGTCACAGTCATGTGATGTGGCAAAATGAACCATGCTGCAGACAAAGTATTGTGTTTAATAATTGTTTGCCTATTTCTCCCATGTTCAACCACTTTCTCTGGCTCTCTACTACCCTTACATTGAATTCCAGACTTCTGACTATAACTCTAAAGATTGTTTTCATACTTTTATTCTCCACCATTCCCCAACGTCAGCCACATTCCTACATTCCAACTTGGGCCACTTCAGTGTCTTCCCAAGTGCTTTGGCTCATGCTTTCTTCTGCTTGGAGTGTTCTCCTTCTTCCTTTCTCCAACCCAAAATCTCACGTGATTGAGGTCAAGATCAAGCCCACCCTTCTCCAGGAAAACCTTTCCAGCCCCGCTGATTTCAGTGGTTTGAATGCACAAATTCTGAGACTGCTTTACTATCAGCCCTCAGTTGCCATTGTAGATTTCTATGGACTTATCACCACTCTACCACCTCCTCCACTATCTATGCTTCAAGAAATGTTATGTAGTATTTAACTGCTTTGTGTATATGTCTGGTCTGTCAGAGTTCTAAGAACACAGAAATTTCTTAACTTCCTTCTCTGCCCTCATTGTGCTAATCACAGTAATGATGACCAGTTAGTACCCCAGTATTTTCCTGGATTGGAATGAAATGTAAATCTTCCCGCACTGTTAAAATGCAGACCTGGAAATGGTGCTGCTGAAGGTTCTCTGCCATGTGTCTTCTTAAGGGCACCAAGTTAGCCAGCATTCTAGGTCTCTCCCCTGTGAGACCAAATGGTGTAGTGATTAAGAGAGATATGGATTCAAATCCTTGCCTGGCTATTTTTAAGCTGTAAACTTAGAGCAAGGGTTGGGGTTTAGCTCAGTTGGTAGAGTGATGCCCTGCACTCTCTGAGATCCTGGGTTCGATCCCCTACACCACAAAAATAAGAGAAGGACCTGGCAACCCACTAGTGAAACAATCCCAAAACAATGGGCCATTGAAAACCCTATGAGGGTTGCTATGACAGCACCTAGCAACAACAACAACAAAACTTAGTTGCAGTTAGATTCTTTAAGCCAAGTTATCTCACCTGCAAAGTAGGGACTTCATAGGTTTTATTGTGTTGTTGTTAGGTGCCATCGAGTCGGTATCTGACTCATAGCGACCCTCATAGGGTGTTCAATGGCTGACTGTTTTGGGATTGCCTTGGGAGTGGATTGCCAGACCCTTCTCCCATTTTGGCCGTGTTGGGAATTGAACTCGGGACCTCAGAGACTGCAGCGCAGCGCTGTACCAACTGAGCTAAATCCCATGAGTAAGTGACATGTTCAGCACAGCATCTAGCACATGGTAGATGCTCAATTAATGCCAATTATGATTAAAAGAAGAATCCCAAAGGATGCCTTGATTGAGTCATCCCTGTGAAAATTCTACAGTAGCTCTATGCCAAAAGAAGTTATGTAATACTTTAAGGCTTCTTAGATAAAAAAAAAAAGTAAAGAAACCATCAGAATTAGTCCCAAGAACATAACTATCAGTCTTTTGTAACAAGGCAGAAATACAGGCTCTCCCACCTCAGATGTGTTTGCCTAGGAGGAGAAAGGGGGAAGCAGAGGGAGTATTCCTCTAGGAAGGCAGAAAATTCTCTGAGATGGAGCCAAAAGCCTATGCCCTCATCTGGGGAGTCAAGCCAGAAAAAGCAAGAAAAGTTTGTGATGAGATTCCAGGTAGTTTCTTGAAATGAAAAGTGTCCTGTTTCAACCTGTTCAATTGTCCTCTGCGGAGGGTGTGTGAAGCAGGAAGAACAGGACTATCTTTGGAAATGAAAAGAGGTGTGGTCACTTACTGGTTAGACCATCCTAAGAAGCTGTGAACCTGGAAAAACACTATCTGCCAGGTTCAAAGTCAACTCAGGCAGCAGAGGAGCAGCTGCCATGCTGGCCACATGGAATTGTTAGAAACTGAAGTAGAAACGCAACAACTGACTGGATGGCAATCAGCCCTTACTGGGAGACTTAAAATGAGATGGAGTGTGGGTGCAGTGGCATATGCCAGTAATCCCAGTGACTCGGGGGGTGGACGCAGGCGGATCACAAATTTGAGGCCACAGGCAGCCTGAGTAACTTAGTTACACCCTGTCTCAAGATAAAAAAAAATTTTAAGGGGCTGAGGGTGCAGCTTGGTGGTAGAGCGCTTGCAAAGTATGTGCCAGTCCTTGGGTCCAGCCCCTGAGTGCATAAACAAAAGATAAATAAAAAATAAATAAGTAAATGAGATGAGGCATGAATTAGAAAGAAAATAAGACTGAGATGGGTCTGAGAGACACATACAAGCATGATTTAAGGCCAAGCCCTGATTGTCCCAAAGGCTGACATGGCCCTAGCAAATCATTATCCCAAGTTAGGGAGCAAAAGCAGCAGGACCTCAGGAGCCTATGTTCGGCCTTCACTTCTTTCCTAGCACCTTTCCTGTTGGCCTGGGTACCCTCATTTGGATGATCGCCAAAACAGCTGAACTCATTATACCTCACTCAAAAATTATTTCCCAAACTGCTCAAGGGTATCAACTAGTAAGTGTCCCAGGGGTAACCATTAGGTCTTAGCACCTGTAGGGACAAATGTATTCCTAAGGAAGCATACATTTCATTATCCTCAATTAAATCTGGTATCAGACTTACAGCATAGCCTCAGGGATTAACTTGCTAAAGTGGTTAAGCAAAGACTCTTGGCGCCTTGGTGCTTCAGGACCAAGAACATTTTGAAGATTCATACAAACCAGAAAGGTGGGGGAGGAAAACAAAACTGCTTTGAATTCTTGGCAAGATGCTTCCCCCGTAAAGCTAAATTCAGGTGTGCTGAGGATAAGATAGGAAATGAAAAGGAGGGGCCCTGTTTGTTCTCCTGGAATGAGTATTTCTCTGATGGAAGAAGCTGAGCCAAAGGAAAGGGGTCCCTAGATCCCCCACTCTGAAATCTCTCAATGATGCGTCTTAGTGCAGCTCTTAACTTTCATTATGCTGGGTCCTATCTTAGCCCATTGAATCTGGTAAACTAGGTTCTTCACTTATGATAAATACTGCTATATTATTTCTAGGGTAATATCCTCTTCTTTATTATTTGTTCATCCTCCTTCTCCTTATCTTTCTCCTCTTTCTTCTTCTTCTTCCTCATTATTTGAATACTGGACCTCCTGGAGCAATCCTCTCTGGCTCTGGAAAAAAAGAAAAGACCAAATTACATGTCTGAAGAGACTCTGAAACTTGCCCCTGAATATTGAGCAGCTACAGTAAAAGAAATATATGAAAAAGTTAAAGACCTAAACTGAAGATTTCAAAGGGCAGCTTAGGAGACAAAATCAAATATTATAATGATATGTGCAAAGAACTGGAGACAGAAAACAAAAACAGAAGAACATGCCCTGTTTTCCTCAAGCTTAAAGAATTAAAGAAAAAATTCTAGCCTTGAGTAGAAATAGTGAAGTATTCTACAGGGAAGATATTAAACAAGGCAGGAACCATCAAAAGAAAATGGAAGAAGTACAGGGTCATTATACCAAAAAGAATCGATGGATGATCAAACATTTCAAGTTGCATATGATCAGGAACCAATGATACTGAAGGAAGAAGTGGAAGCTGCCTTGAAGGAATTGGCAAAGAACAAGGCTCCAGGTATTGAAGGAATACCAACAGAGATCTTTCAACAAACAGATGCAGCACTGGAGGTGCTAACTTGTTTATGCCAAGAGATTTGGAAAATAGCTATCTGGCTAAATGGCTGGAACAGATACATATTTGTGCCTATTCCCAAGAAAGGGGATCCAAATGAATTTGTAAATTATCAAACAATATTATTAATATCTCACACAAGTAAAATTTTACTAAAGATCATCGAAAAACAACTGCAATAGCATATTGACAGGGAACTATCCAAAAACCAAGCTGAATTCAGAACAGGGTGTGGAACCAAGGACTTCATTGCTGATGTCAGATGGATATTAGCCAAAAGCAGAGAATACCAAAAAGACATCTATGTTTTATTGACTAGGCAAAGTCATTTGACTGTGTGGATCATAATAAATTATGAATAGCATTGCAAAGAATGGGAATAATAGACCACTTAATTGTACTCATGAGGAATCTGTACATGGACCAGGAGGTAGTCATTTGAACACAATAAGTAAACACTCCCTAGCTTAAAGTCAGGAAAGATGTGTGTCAGGGTTATATCCTTTCACCATACCTCTTCAATCTCTACACTGAGCAAATAATCTGAGAAGATGGACTTTATGAAGAACTGGGCATCAGGATTGGAGGAAGACTCATTAACAATCAGAGTTATGTAGACGACACAACCCTACTTCTTAAAGTGAGGAGGATTTGAAACATTTATTGATGAATATCAAAGAACGTCGATTGTTTCTCAACATCAAGAAAACAAAAATCCTTACAACTGGGTCAGTAAGTAACTTCATGATAAATGAAAAGATCGAGGTTGTTCAAGATTTTGATTTAATTGGTTCTACAATCAATAACCATCCAAGGCAGCATTCAAAAAATCAAAAGATGCATTGCGTTGGGAGAAGCTGTTACAGAATACCTCTTTAAAGTACTGAAACATAAAGACATCACATTGAAGATGAAGGTGTGCCTGACTCATGCCATAGTATTTTCTATCACATCATCTGCTTGTGAAAGCTGGATGTTGAATAAGAGAGACAGAAGAAGTACTGATGCTTTTGAATTATGGGGCAGGAGATGAATATTGAATATACCCATGGACTGCCAAAACAACATATCTGCCAAAAGCACAAGAGTGCTCCTTGGTAGCAAGGATGCCTAGACTGCATCTAGTGTATTTTGGACATGTTAACAGGAGGGACCAATCCCTGCAGAAGAACATCGTGTTTTAGAAAGTGATGTTTCAAGGAAAAAAAGGAGGACTCTTATCAGATGATTGGCATAGGGGCTATAAAAATGGGCTTAAACATATAAAAGATCATATACATGGCACAGTGTTAGTGTTTTGTTCTGTTTTACATAGGGTCATTATAAATCAGACCTGACTCAATAGCATCTAACCACTAATTTATATATATAATATATATATATGCACATATACATATATATTATATCAATATATATATTGATAATGTGCTTTGAGTATATTCACCTCCTTTAATATTTTTCATTATACTCCTCCCCTTCTCTCTTTCTCTTTCTCCCTCTACATCTCTGCAATTTCCCCTTTTAGTTTCATGTACTCCTTTTCCATTCTTTTTCTTCTGACTATCTTCCACACTGTGAGAAGGACATGGCAGTCCACTCCCAAAGCAATCCAGAAACAATCAGCCATTGAAAACACTGTGAGGGTGGCTATGCGTCAGACACAACTCGACGGCACCTAACAACATTCTCCTCCACATATAAGAGAAAACATGCAATATTTGTCTTTCTGTTTCTGGCTTATTTTAGTTAACATGGTGATTTCCAGTTCCATCCATTTCCTGCAAATGACATAATTTCGTTCTTTTTTATGGCAGAGTAAAAACTCCATTATTTATATATACATATATATATATATATATATATATATATATATATATATATATATCTCACATTTTTATCCATGATTTTGCTTTGCTTGGCTCTATAATCAACACCCATGGAAGCAGGAAGAAATCAAAAGATGCATTGCTTTGGGAAAAGTTATGGCAAAAGATCTCTTTAGAGTATTGAAAAGTAAAGATGTCACATTGAAGATGAAGGTGCGTCTGACTCATGCCATGGTGTTTTTGGTCGCATCATATGCTTGTGAAGGCTGGAAACTGAACAAGGGAGACAGGAAAAGAATTGGTGCTTTTGAATTATGGTGCTGCAGATGATTATTGAATATACCATGGACTACCAAAAGAACTAACAGATCTGTCCTAGAAGTACAACCAAGGGCGAACCTATATGAATAATCTACAACAAAATGCATATATGGAAATGTCACAATGAAAAGCATGTCAGAATGAATCACATTAAGGTATACATTAACAATTTCCAATTAAAAAAAATAAAAAAAGAAGTACAACCAGAGTGCTCCTTGGAAGCAAGGATAGCTAGACTATGTCTTACATATTTTGGATAGGTAGTGAGCATTTGATTGTGTGGATCACAACAAAATATGGATAACACTTTGGAAAATGGGAATACCAGAACACCTAATTGTGCTCATGAGAAATCTGTACATGAACCAGGAGGCAGTTGTTCGAATAGAACAAGGAAACACTGAGTGGTTTAAAGTTGAGAAAGGTGTGCGTCAGGGCTGTATACTTTCACCCTATCTCTTCAATTTATATGCTGAGCAAATAATCCGAGAAGC
>VMDO01014270.1:8633-37773 GCA_007922755.1 Pedetes capensis | reverse complement strand
GGATGACACCACTTTGCTTGCTGAAAGTGAAGAGGATTTAAAACATTTACTGATGAAGATCAAAGATCATAGCCTTCAATATGGGTTACGACTAAACATCAACAAAACAAAAGTCCTTACAACTGGGTCAGCACGCAACTTCACATTAAATGGAGAAAAGATTGAGGTTGTCCAAGATTTTACTTTGCTTGGCTCTATAATCAACACCCGTGGAAGCAGCAGTCAAGAAATCCAAGGATGCATTACTCTAGGAAAAGCTGTGGCAAAAGATCTCTTTAGAGTATTGAAAAGCAAAGATGTCACATTGAAGACGAAGGTGCGTCTGACTCATGCCATGGTATTTTCAGTGTCATCATATGGTTGTGAAAGCTGGACATTGAACAAGAGATACAGAAAAAGAATTGATGCTTTTGAATTGTGGTGCTGGAGACATCTATTGAATATACCATGGACTGCCAAAAGAACCAACAGATCTGTCCTAGAAGAAGTACAACCAGAGTGCTCCTTGGAAGCAAAAATGACCAAACTGCGTCTTACATATTTCGGACATATAGTCAGGAGAGAACAATCCCTGGAGAAGGACATCATGTTTGGAAGAGTGGCAGGTCAACGGAAAAGAGGAAAACCCTCCACCAGATGGATTGACACAGTGTCTGCAACAATGGGCTTAAACATAAATAAGATCGTTTGCCTGGCACAGAATTGGCAAGTGTTTCGATCTGCTGTACATAGGGTCGCTATGAGTCGGACTCGACTCAACGGCACCTAACAACAACAACAACAAGTGAGGAGAGACCAATCCCTGGAGAAAGACATCATGTTTGGGAGAATGGTAGGTCAGCCAAAAAAAGGAAAACCCTCCACCAGATGGATTGACACAGTGTCATCAAAAATGGGCTTAAACATAAATAAGATCGTGTGCCTGGCCCAGAATCGGGACGTGTTTCAATCTGCTGTACATAGGGTCGCTATGAGTTGCACTCAACTTGATGGCAACAACAATTCTGTTGATGGGTACCAAGGCTGGTTTCATAATTTGTCTATAGTAAATAGTACTGCAGTAAACACGGACATGAAGGTATCTCTGTAGTAAAATGATGGATCATATAGAAATTCTACTATCAGTCCTTTGAGGAGCCTCCATACTGATTTCCATAGTGGCTAGACTAATTCACATTCCCAACAGCAATGAATTAAAAGTTCTTTTCCCTCACATCCTCTCCAGCATTTATTGTTATTGGTTTTCATGATGTTAGCCATTCTGACTAGGGTGAGATAGAATCTCAATGTACTTTTTATTTGCATTACCCTGATGGCTAAGGATGTTGAGCATTGTTTTTTCATGTATTAATTGGCCATTTACACTTCTTCTTTGAAAAGACTCTTCATTTACATTGTCCACTTATTGATTGGATTCTTTGCTCTTTTGTTGTTCATTTTTTGAGTTCTTTGTGTATTCTAGATATTAATTCTCTAATGAATATTTGGCAAAAAATTTCTTCCATTGTGAAGGCTGTCTCTTCACTGTTGATTGTTTCTTTCACTGTGCAGAAGCTTTTTAATTTAATGAAGTCCCATTTGTCTATTCTTGCTCTTATTTCCTAAGCTATTGGAATCCTATTCAGAAAATTTTTGCCTATGCCTGGATCTTCAGGTGTTTCCCCTATGTTTCATCTAGTAGCTTCAAAGTTTTGGATCTTACATTAAAATCTCTGGTCGATTTTAAGTTGATTTTCATACAAGGCAATAGATACAGATCTAGTTTTCTGTCTTCTGCATGTGGATATCCAGTTTTCCCAGCACCACTAGTTAAAAAGGCTTTTTTTCTACTGCATTATTATGATGTTGGTCCATAATGAGATGGCTATAGCTTCGTGGGCTAATTTCTGGGTTGTCTATTCTATTTTATTAGTCTATGTCTATTTTTATATCAGTATCACGTTGTTTTTATTACTATGACTTTGTAGTATAGTTTGAAGTCAGCTATTGTTATGTCTTCTGCATTGCTTTTATTGTTCAGGATTCCTTTATCTATTTGGGGTCTGTTGTGTTTCTATATGAATTTTAGCCTGTAGCCATACCGCCCTGGCATCCAGTCTTGTCAGATCTCAGAAGCTACGCAGGGTCAAGCCTGGTTAGCACTTGGGTAGAGACCATCTGGGAATACTGGGTGCTGTAGGATTGGGAGAAGGGATCAGCATTCCACTCACAAAACAACCATCCACTGAACCCTATGAATAGCAGAGAAGCACTAACATAGTGCCAGGTATGGCATAGTGTTGGGGAGTATTTTGTTCTGTTGTACATAGGATCTCTATGAGTTGGATCTGACTTGACAGCACCTAACAACAACAACTTACAAATTTTAGGATTTTTTTTCTATTTCTTTGAAGAATGTCACTGGAGTTTTTATGGGGATTACACTGAATTTATATGTTGCTTTTGGTGATGTGGTCATTTTAATATTTGTTCTGCCAATTCATAAACATGGGAGGTCTTTCCATTTTCTAGTGTCATGTATAATTTCAAGTAATACATTTCAAGGAACTGAAATGTATTTCACTGTGGCATTTTCCGGCCACAGTGGAGTTAAATGAGAAATCAACACAAATATGGCTCTAGTCAAACCCCAAATACATGGAAATTAAACAATACCTTCTTAAATAATTTGGGGGAAAACTGGGAAACCAGGGAAACTGGAAAATATTTTGAACTAAATGAAAGTAAAATACAAGGTACCAAAATTTGTGGAATTCAGTTAAAATAGATTTAATATACATGCATTATAAAACAGAAAAATTAAAAATCAGAGAATGATAAAATTAAGAGCAGGAATCACCAAAATAAGTACTCGCCAGATAAAAGAGAAAATTATCAACGCTGAAAGCTATTTTTTAAAAGATCAACAAAATGGACAAACCTCAAGCTGTTTTTGTTATTGTTAGGTGCTGTCGAGTTGGTATCCGACTCATAGAGACCCTCATAGGGTTTTCAATGGCAAATTGTTCCAGGATTGCCTTGGGAGTGGACTGCAAGGCCCTTCTCCCATTTTTGTGGTGCTGGGAATTGAACTCTGGACCTCAGAAACTGCAGCGCAGCCATCTACCCACTGAGCTAAAATCCCAGCCCCAACCTCAAGCTAGACTGATTGAAAAAGGAAAAAGAGGGAGAAAGAAATCATGTATCACCAACATGAAGAATTAAAAGGGAGTTATCACCACACAGATCTGCAGACCATTAAAGGATAAAAAAAATAACATGAAAAACTTTACACCAACAAATCCAACTATTAAGATTAAATGAAAATTCTTGAAAAACACAATTTGTCAAAACTGATACAAGAATCAGAACATCTAAATAGTTCTGTATATGTGTAAAAACTGAATTGTTATCAAACATCTTGCCCAAAATTAAACTCTAGGTGCAGATCATTTTAGTGGTGAATTCAAACATTCATGACCACAATAACACCAAGTTTACACAAATATTTTCAGAATGTAAGAGGAAGAAGTAATATCACACAACTCATTTTATAAAGCCAGAAAATCTAGATTATCTGACAAAGATAATCGAGAAAAAAACTTACAGACCAATCTCTCTCATGAATAGACAAAAAAAATTCATAATAAAATATTAGCAAATTGAATCCTGCAATATTTAAAAAGAATATTATCATGACAAAGTACAGTTTACCTTAGAAATGCAGTTAAACAATATTTTAAAAATCAGTGAATGTAATTTACTTATTAAAATAGAAGAAGCACATACCATTGTTTGTATAGATATAGAAAAGCATTTGAAAAATTCATCACTTATTCATGAAAAGAAAGGCCTCAGTAAACTTGTAGTAGTAGAGAATTTCCTCAAACTGATGAAGATCTACAAAAACCCTATAGCTCACTCAGGCTTAATGATAAAAGTCTGAATCCCCATCCCTGACTCCTGCTCCTAGGTTCCAGAACAAAACAAGAGTACTTCCTTTCACTTCTTTGCAACATTGTATTAGAAGGTTTTGTTTTTGTTTTTATCCCCTCCCGTACTGGGGATTGAACCCAGAGCCTTGCACTTGCATGTTTTGCAAGTGCTGTACCACTGAGCTGCACCCTCAGCCCATTTTGTTTACTTTTTGAGACAGGGTCTCAAAACTGTGATCCTCCTGCCTCTGCCTCCCAAGTCACTGGGATTATAGGCATATACCGCCACCGCACCGGGCTGTACTGGAGTTTCTAGAAATAGGATCAAAAATGAAAACAAACTAAAACGAAACATAACAGGTAAAACTCTTCGTATTTTCAGTTGTTAAGATGGCTTATGGGGCTGGGATTTAGCTCAGCTGGTAGAGCGCTGTGCTGCAGCCTCTGAAGTCCCGAGTTCAATTCCCAGCACTGCAAAAATGGGAGAAGGGCCTGGCAATCCACTCCCAACGCAATCCCGAAACAGTCACCCACTGAAAAACACTATGAGGGTTGCTATGAGTCGGATACCGACTCGACGGCACCTAACAACAAGAAGGATGGTTTACATAGAAAAGCCTAGACAATCTACAAAATACTTATGAGAACCAATAAGTGAATTTAACAAGGTCACAGAATACAGTATTGATACATAAACACTTTTATGTGTAAATAGTAAATGATTTGAAAACAAATTTCCAAAAAGTTCAAATTTAATTAGCACCTCAAAAGAACATAAAATAAGAATAAATCCACCAAAACATTTGTAAGATATTTATGTTGAAAACTGCAAATCATTGATGATAAAAATTAAAGAAAGCTAAAATAGAGAGATATACCTCATTTATGGACTCAACATGGTATGACAGCAATTATCTCCAAATCAATTTTTATTTCATTCTATTATTATTTTTGTTTTGTTTTGTTTGAGATAAGGTCTCGCTATGTAATGCTGGCTCAAACTCCCATGGATCCTCCTGCCTCAGCCTCCTAAGTGCTGGGATTAGAGACATGCACCACCACACCTGGCTTCCAAATCAGTTAGTTTCAAAGCAATCCCTGTCAAAATCCCAGCAAGCCACTTTGTAGAAATCGATAACCTTCTTATAAAATTTATATAGAATTGCAAAGAACTTAGACTAGCCAAAGAAATTTTGCAAAAAATAACTAGCTTACTTACTCTTGTGAGTTACTACAAAGCTACTGGAGTAAAAACAGCAGTTTTGTACTGGCGCAAAGCTCGGCATTTAGATCAATAGATAGAATTGAAAATCCAGAAGGAAACCTACACATATATGACTGATTTATGATTAATTTATGATAAATGCACCATGATGACTCACTGGGAAGGAAAAATCTTTCTATTTCTATTTCAATTGTATGTTTATATAGGGAAAAATGAATATCAATCCTCATTTCACATCATATATAAATTCTAATTCAAAATATTAGATCATAGACCTAAATGTAAGCCCTAAAATATAAATACTTCTAAAAAGAATATAGAGAAAACCTTGTGGCAAAGCCTCTTAGGATTCAAAAATCATAAATCCCAAAAGGAAGAAATTGATAAACTGGAGTTTTCCAAAAGCAAGCTTTTGTTATTCAAAAAATACAATTGAAGCTCTCAAATTCAAGAAAACATTCACAACCCACATAAAAGACCCATAATCTAATAGGAGTCCTTATAAATCAACAATAAGAAAACCCATTTTTTAAATGGGTAAAAGATTGAACAAACACTATAAAACATGACATGCAAATGCCCAACAAGCATGTGGAAAAATGTTCAACATCATTACTCCCCAGAAAAATGAAAATTAAAACTACAATAAAGCTTCATACGCACATGTGAATGACTAAAATTAAAAACGACTGATAAAACAGTGCTGATAAGGATGTGCAACCAGTGGAACTCTTATACTCGGTTTCAATGAATTTTTAACAAAGAAAAACATTCTGTTGAACCTAAAAGCAAGATTGTTTTTCAGATTAATACCTGTATCAATTTGATAAGAATGTTAATAACATTTCTCTCCCTATTTTCCATCTGTTCCCTACCTTGTGTCTTTTTCCTTTGGGATATTGCTGTTGATTTAGCTTCTGTCGTGGTATTGAATCATTCTTTTGATTTTTGGTGGTTCTTGGCTGATTGGAGATTCTGTGTAAGTGGCAGGAGATAAGCTTGATCTTAGGTATTTTTCATCATTTGCTGATCTAGACACCTGGCTTTCAGCAGGCAATTTCTCTTAAGTTTGTCTGTTTCCCTAGTCAAGGGTCCTCCAGCCTCCTGCTACCAGCATTCTGGGGCTAAGGTGGGAAGGAGGCCTTAGCATTTAGTCTACAGCTCTTCCTTCCTGTTTACAGACCTGCTACTTCACTATCCCTCTAAGTTCTGGTTCTACCCCTGCCCCCACAGCAACGACAGCAACAACCCCATCCTGAGCCCCTCCAATGACACCTCATACCTCCAGAGAGGGGATACTCACCTGGGGCTATGATGGAGGCCTCCTGCTGCCCAGGGTAAGGGGGATCATTTTTTTTGTTTTCCCAGTTCTGTTCTCAACTCTATCCCCAGCTGACATAGGAAATACCTGGCTCTTCAATTCCCCAGCCTTTCTGAAGTTCTCCAGAACAAGTTAACTGCCTTCAGCATATATTCTGCTCACTAGGGACCACTTCACCTGTTTTGTATCTTGCAAAATTTATTTTGTATCTTGCAAAATTTATTCTTTCCCCTCTACTTTTTCTTTTGTTCTCATTGTGCTAGGTTTACAGATGTTTTATTCCTCCACTATCCATAGAGTTTGGGAATGGAGCAGAGATAAATGAGTATAATTGCTCTCTATTAAAGAGTTTAGGAAAGGGTGCTCCTCTGTAATCTCGGCACTTGTAAGCCTGAGGCAGGAGGATCACAAGTTCAAGGCCAGCCTGGGCTACATAGGGAGGCCTGGTGTCCAAAACAAAACAAAACAAACCAAAAAACAAAACCTGGAGAGAAACATGACAGCCTGTTAACATGAAGACCGTTGTGACAATGACACAATACATCTGTGAAGATCTACAGGTGTCTGTCAAAGTGTTAGGGGTCAGTGGCCCTGAGCCTGTCTGGGTGCAGCCTGCTCACAACAGCTCCTCACTGACACACATTTGAGAGCTTCTGGCCTTGCCAGTACCACTTCCTGTTTCCATGTTTCTTTAAAGCATCCCAAGACCTTTCCTGTGGATTCATTCTGGACATTTATTTTTAATGTGGAAATAGCAGGCCCTTTAGGAACAGAAGAAACAAATATTTTGAGTCAGCAGTTTACTGTTATTTAGTGAGTAGCTTCCAGAATAAGAATTCAGAAGATCCATGGAGAAAAGAGCAAAAAAGGTTTTTTTTCCTGGTAAATCTAATTGAGTCTGTAGCTGTACCACACTGGCACTGATCTCATCAGATCTTGGAAACTAAACAGGGTCAACCTGGTTAGTTCTTGGATGGGAGACCATCTGGGAACACCAAGTGCTGTAGGCTTGGGAGAAGGACCCAGCAGCCCATTCCCAAAACAATCAGCCATGGAAAACCCTGTGAATAGCAGAGAAGCTTTGATGTAGTGCCATGCAAGGTATGGGGTCAGGGAGTGTTTCGTTCTGTTGTACATAGGGTCACTATGAATTGGACTGACTTGATAGTACCTAACAACAACAACAACAACAACAAAAATCTAATTAAAGTGCAGGAGGAAAAATTGTCCCTTTTTTTTATAAGCTTGCTCCAAACTAGGGAATCCTGGAAGCAGTATGTGGCCACAAATATATATACATGGCAAATGTTAATAAGGTCAGTTAGTGCGGTCATACCATGGTTTATGGAAAAAGAAATGAAGTCACTAAGTGAAGTTACTTGCCCAATGTCACATAACCTGTGGCAGAGGCAGGATTAGAATTCTTGACCTTTGCATTTTTAGCTCATTCCCATTTCTGTAAGTTTCTCTTTTCTTTTCCTTTCTGTTTTTTTGTTTGCTTTTTGTTGTTGTTGTTGTTGTTGTTGTTGTTTCCATACCAAGTGTTGAACCCAGGGCATAGTGCTTGTATGCTTTGCAAGTGCTATACCCCAAGCCCATTTTTTTTTACTTTTTTGAGACAGGGTTTCAGTACCTTACACAGGCTGCCTCTGGTCTCAAACTTGTGATCCTCCTGCCTCTGCCTCCTGAGTCGCTGGGATTACAGGCATGCACAACTGTGCCTGTCCCCCCACCCCATTTTTTTTTAAAGAAACTTATAGGTCCTCAAATTTGTATTTTCAAAAAATGGTTACACTGATAAACCAGATACAGAATGGTCCAAGATCAAGTTTTCCTCATCTAGCAGCACGTTGTTCTGATGGAGCAACCAAGGAAATATACACAGGGGTCCCAGCAGGAATACTCCCTCTGCTCCCCAGGACCCAGGAGTTGGGGTCTGTCCATTGGCTCCAGGTGAACAATTGCTCACAGAGGCCCAGGGACAGAAAGCCCCAGCCCTAAGCCCAGAGCACAAGAAGGGCCCATGTTTTCCAGGAGTGGTTCATGCAGCCACATGATGAAGACACACCAAAGGACAGTGGCCCACTGAAATCTTCCACACCCGCATCATTCTTGCCACTCACGAGGTGGAGTCTACCTGGCATTAGCTCATCTGCACTCACGAGCATCTGAGGCAGGGATTGCTGACATCACCCTGCTTACAGAGAGAAGAGGACCTGAGGCTGAGTGAAGTCATGTAGCTGCTGGGGTCACACTTAGTGAGTGGCACAGCCAGGCCGGGAGCCCAAGTCAGCCAGCTCCAAATCCCCTGCTCTTCTCCAATATCCTATGGGAAGAAGTTGGACAGTGGTCACTGCTTTTTGATCTTCTGCTTTCCTTCTCCCCCCCCCCTCCTTTCTTCCTCTCCTTTCTTCTTGCTTCCTTCCTTTTTCTCTCCCTTTCTCCCAACAGAATTTCTTCTGATGTGGTTTCTTATCCTTAAGAACAAGAACAGCCCAACTGACTGCGTGTCTCCGCTGTGCCGAGATGGTGTGCTGCATCCCTTTTGTGGCTTTTCTTATCACTGTTCTAATCACCAGTATGTAGCTGAGAAAACAAACCTGAAGTGCTGAGAGGAAAGTAACCCAGACCAGTTCACCAGCTGGTAAACTGTAGAGCCTAGGACTTAACCCCAGGCAGTCTGACTTCAGAATTTACACCTTCAACACATCACTACCTTGCTCTCATTCAAAATGGGAAAAAGTGGTAAGAGGGGCTTGACTCTCATATTGACCTGCAAAAATTGGTGGTAGGCAGAATTTTGAGGGAAACATGCTTCTCATTTGTTGAGGACTTCACAGGTATAATGAGTGAGCCCTTCTTCAGAGCCAGGTTTGTATTTTTTTTTTTACAAAACCAAAAGACAGATCAGCAAATGATCTTTTTGCAGTTCCTTTGGTTTTCTACTGTGTATTGGGTTAAATGACATTCAGCTGTTAACCACATTGGTTTCATCATACCAGACATTGGAACAGAATGCTTCTAGCCTCTGTTTTTGAGGATTTGAACACAAAGGACACAGCCTTTAATGCACAGCTAAACTTTACAGACAGCTGGTGGAAAGTATCTGAGATAGAAGGTTTTTGGGCACCTTTTGTTACTTCCTCTGGGAAGACATAACTGGCAGTTGCTAGCAACTAATGATAATTCTCCTCATCATAACGATATTGTCTCATCACAGGCAAGTTCAATGGTTAAGTAATGTGATAGTCTAAGACAAAAATAAAACAGCGAACAATTATGATTCCTAGACTGAGAAATTTCTCACAGAAATTCTTTAAACAATGTAGGCCCCATTTGTTGCAATAGGTGTGCTTTATCTTTGTGGGAAATGTATACACAGATCTCATGTGAGTTAAGTACACATGTCTGCGGGCAAAACTTGTTAATCCATTGGTTTCCCATGAAAAAGGGAGAAAAGTCATTATACAGCATTGGAGGATGCTGAGCCTACATCCCTGCAGAAGGGAATTTGATCGAGTATTCCCCTAGCCTTTGCACAAACTGTGAGGAGACACTTGCTTTTCCTTCCAATTCACCATGAAACAATAATTTTCTTTTCTTTTTTTTTTATTGGAACATGAGCCAATTTTTCATTGGAACATAAGCCAATTATCTATTGTTTAAAAAATTAATGATTTACTAGGAAAAAAAAACAAGAGCTGGGGTTGGTAGAGTGCTACTCTGAGATCTCTGAGGCCCTGAGTTCAATCCCCAGCACTGCAGAAGATGGGAGAAGAACAAAGCAGTCCACTCCTGGAACAATCCCAAAACAATCAGCCATTGAAAACCCTATGAATAGCAGAGAGGCACTGACATAGTGCCAGGCATGGCACCGTGTCAGGGAGTGTTTCTTTGTATTGTACATAGGGCTGCTATGAATCAGACCTGACTCAACAGTACCTAACAACAAACAACGAGAAAAAAATGAATCAGCAATATGCAATATGCATACCTAATTTTATTTACATACAATCACTTTATTATCTTCCCATAAAAGTTTTTATATTTTTAATTCTCAATTGCTTTGCTTATCACAAACCACCAACCAATATCTCCAAGACCTACAGCAGCTGGCCAATCTCATTTCAAGCAGCACCAGTTTAGAATCTGTACAGGAAACAAATCGCATGCTCTTACTACTAATTTAACTGATTTCTTGAAAACAACCCACTCTTTCCATGAAGGTCATTGAAGATGTGGTGGTCCAAGATCCTTCATTAGTTTTAAAACTCTGCATTGGCTTTTCTAGAAACCTTTTTGACAATATGTGTCAAAAGGCATAAAATGTTCACATTCGTGACCCAGTTAATTATTACCTTAAGGAAATAATACGACTTGTGCACAGAGGGACACAGTAGTTATGGCTTTAAGAACCTGCTTTAAGGAAATGATATCACTTATGCTGTTGTTGTTGTTAGGTGCTGTCCAGCAGGTATCCAACTCATAGCGACGCTGGGTACACTATTGTCAGTGCTTCTCTGCTGTCCATAGGGTTTTCAATGGATTATTGTGTTTTGGGAGTGGGTTGCCGGGTCCGTCTCCCAAGCCTACAGCACCTGGTGTTCCCAGGTGATCTCCCATCCAAGTACTAACCAGGGCAGGCCCGACCCTGCTTAGCTTCTGAGATCTTGACAGGATTGGATGACACAGGGCTATGCCTGCAGGCTATCATTTATGCACAGAGGTGTTGATTGCAGAAAATAGACAAAGATTGGAAACACTCTGAATTTCAGAGAAAATTATGCTCCTTACTGTTCAGTGCTAGACTTGGTCAGATTCCCACATGTTCCTTCTCCTGGTCACATGTGTTTCCTTTGTAGGGCTTACCATTGTGATTAAACATCTGTATATTAATTAATGTGCTTCTAATATTAGGTGGGGCTGGGATTTAGCCAGTTGGTAGAGTGCTGCTCTGCAGTCTCTGAGGTCCTGGGTTCAATTCCCAGCACCACAAAAATGGGAGATGGATGTGGCAATCCACTCCCAAGGCAATCCTGAAACAACCAGCCATTGAAAACCCTAGGAAGGTCTCTATGAGTTGGACATGACTCGTGGGCACCTAACAAAAACACAACAACAATATTAGGCTATGTTTCTATTTTTTCTCCAATACATCTCAAATACGTGTTATTGTTTTGGGCACATAGTAGCTGCTCAATAAATGTTTATTGAATAAATTGTTGTTAGCTGCCATCAGGTCATATCTGACTCATAGCAACTCCTATGAGTTTTTAGTGGCTGAAACTCTTTATGTGTTTTCAGTGGCTGATTGTTTTGGGATTTCTTTGGGAGTGGATTGTCACATCTTTCTCCCATTTCTTGTGATGCTAGGATAAAACCTGAGTCCACAGAGACTGCAAAGCAGCACTCTACCAATTGAGCTAAACCCCAGCCCATTGTATAAATGGACATGGTATACATTAACAAATTCTAATGACTTGGAAAGATGCTCACGACATATCTTTAGTGAGAAAATTAGGTTGCTAAATTGTAGTAAAGGAAAGACAAGACTATTTAAACTGGGAACACCATTTTATGGTGTGTAGCAAGAATTTGTTAGGACAGTGTCAGGAAGGCAAAAGCATTAACTGAGATATAAAAAAATTAGAGTCTGCAACTACTTTTTAAGAATATGATTATAGGTGAATAAAGAAAAAAAGCAAAAACTACAGCTTGAGAAAGTTGTTAAATAATAATAGAGGGTGGGGCTGGGGACATAGC
Organism: Pedetes capensis; assembly: GCA_007922755.1. NCBI lineage: Eukaryota > Metazoa > Chordata > Mammalia > Rodentia > Pedetidae > Pedetes > Pedetes capensis. Next base: position 25,550 of record VMDO01014270.1, on the reverse strand, counting down.
TCAGTGGTAGAGTGTTTGCCTAGCATGCACAAGGTACAGGGTTTAATACTTAGCACTACAAGAAAAAAAATACAGAGAAGAAAGAAAGCAGAAATGCCTGATAACTTTTCTATCTCTTGGTAATCTACAGAGGGCCTAGTGTTCAACCTAAAGAGGGTTGAACAGACAATGCAAAGAGGGAATTTCAGTTCCAGGGAGGCAAGGAGCTGGCAAAAGAGGGTCTAGCCACCTCAAGTGGCCCCAAGATTCCAGGACTGCTTGAATTGGATTCCAAGGCCTACAGGAATTTCAGAGTCACCAATGGTCATCATTGAGAGATTCTAGGAAGCAGAGAAAATTAACAGAAGACGAAGGACAGGAAGGGATTGTTAGAGAAAGTGATAGTTCTCTCTTGCTACAGAGGTGCAAAAGTAGCATGTATCCAGTAGAAATTACATTTCGAGTTTTCAATTTTGTTTTTTTCTCAGGCTGGCAATAAGAAGTACAATGCCCTCTAAAGATGTTTGGCAGCATCAGTGGACTTTGCTTCTAAGCCATGATGTTTGGTAGGTTGTTGTTGTTGTTGTTGTTAGGTGCCGTTGAGTCAGTATCCAACTCATAGCGACCCTACGTGCAAAGGTGAAACACTATTGTCAGTGCTTCTCTGCTGTTCACAGGGTTTTCAACGGCAGATTGATTTTTGGGAATGGGTTGCCAGGTCCATCTCCCAAGTTTATAGCACCTGGTGTTCCTAGGTGGTCTCCCATCCAGGCCCAACCTTGCTTAGCTTCTGAGATCTAATGGGATCGGATCCCACAGGCTGGGGCTGCAGGTGTTTGGTAGGTTGGACACATTAAATGCATGTACTACTTATAATATTTTTAACTTAAAATGAGTTTATAGGGACTTGGCCCCACTGTAAGTCAAAGAGGATCTGCACTAGCCCATCTAACATTTCTCTAGGCTGCCTTGTGCATCACCAATGCTCTCCAACCTTTTCACAGAGGAGATGGAGGATGGATGTGGGTAAGGGTATTAAATCGAACAACCTCTGCCATCCCTACAAATTCAAGGAAGCACTTATATTCTCCCTGGCAACCCAAGCCACAAAGTCACAGCCTTGAAACCAGTACCAGTGAGCTTGAGTGTTTCAATAAGTACATTCCTTTGTTCCTATCATTAGCCCCCTACACAGCTTAACAGCTGCAGGTTTCTCATGAATAAGACCATGAGTACATCATGGCTTGTGAATAGAAATCCATGGGTGGTTGTACTGAAAACAACTAGACACTATGTAGTTCACCCTTTGCTCACCCCCATAACAGACTAGGCCCCCCCAAAAAAAATTAGGATGCAGAATTGAACATAGTCCAGGTTACCTTTCAATTCTTCATTTTCACCTATTTATCTGTTAGCTTCCCTAATTACAATGATCAATCATCCAATTGGTAATGGAATTGTATCACTAATGGTCTGGAAAGATAGTATTGTGGGTTGAGAAAGACCCAGGAAGAAATGTCTCCCAAACTTCAAAAGACTTAACCCATTTAAAACACACCCAAAAAACCTTGGAGATTACATGTAATTTAGACAAAAGACACTGAAGAGCTTGAAGATAAGATACATAATCTCAAAACCTTCCATGGAAACTGTGAAAAAGCTATCAGGATCATCTCCAAAAAATGCAATTTACTGTGAAAATCTAATCAGTCATTTGACAAACATGTCCCCAAGCAGATAAGGGATGGGGCAGGGGTGAGAGGAGATAGAAAGGGGCCATGCAAACAAGATGGACAATTAATAACTGGTATTGATCTCTTATATCATGACAGAACAACTTTCTTTGATTCTTCAAAAATTGTTAAAAATGACAGCATACAAAACAAGGTAGGTGTAAGAATGAAGAGCTGAACCTTGGAAACAAATGCATCACATTATTCATAAGGAATGCAAGTCTGCTTTTTACCCACTTTATCTGGCTCACATTCCAAGGCCCCTTAAAAAGGCTGATAAACAAACAATCATGTCAGAAACCAGTGCCTCTCAGAGCCAGCACAGGTTGAGCTGTCAAAGTCCTTTTCCACTCCCAGGATGAACTAAATATTCATGCCATGGGCCTTTTGTTCAACTTTAATACCCCTCTTTTGTTTAGGGGTTTAGCTCCATTGGTAGATTGCTGCTCTGTGCTCTCTGAGGCCCTGGGTTTGATCCCCAGCACCACAAAAACAGGAGAAGGACCTGGCAGCCCACTCCTGAAACAAACCTGAAACAATCAGACGTTGAAAACTCTATGAATAGCAGAGAAACACTGACATAGTGCCCGGCCTGGCACAGTGTCAGGGAGTGTTTCATCTGTCGTACATATGGCCACTATGAGTCGGACCCGACTCAATGGCACCCAACAAAAACAACAACAACTGCCTTATGTTAAAGCACCCATGCAGTGGGTGACAGGATTGCAAAGATGAAACCCAAGGGCCAGGTCTCCTTGCACATGCTCAGCAGTTCCTTGCTCTTGCTTTTATAAACCAGCCATCTGCTTATTGAAGGTTCCCATAAGGGATATCCTTTTATACATTGATTAAGCTTTTCATTCAATGATATTGATGTATGTCCTGCACAAATCCTAACACCTGGAACCTACTACAACCTGGGCATGTTACAAAGCACAGCTCGGTTAGGATAGTTAGTAAGGGTAGATGTTCCGGAGGGCTCCCTGCAAGGGAGAAAGTAGGGATGTTTCTCTGACTCTTGGCCACACCATTAGCTTCAAATGGAAAGTAATAAGGTTCTCTGAGTGCATTATAGGTGTGATACAAAGCAAGAACCTGATGTCACAGGAACTTGTCACTTCCAGAATCTGCTTTTATAAAATGCTTTATCAGCCACAGCACCCACCCTTTTGTCATATTTTGTTTGTTTGTTGTTTTCCCCTAATTATTCTATTCTTAATGATTTACAGCTATTCTTTACTGCCCTTCTAGGTTTTCAGTTATTATTAAAGTAAAAATTCTCAAATATGGATACCATCAATTCTCTAGTTGCAAAAATGCCAAAGGAATTTAGTTCACTTCTTAGTTTTTTGCAGGCAACTGTGATTATAAAGTAGAGAAACATGATACACAGTCTGAATAGACCTTTTCATTATGAGAAGAAATAACTAGAGAACTGTAGCCCAGAGAGGTGAAGTGACTTGCTTCAGATCACACAACTTGTTAAATGTAGAATGGGGCTTAAGAAGGCAGCTCTCTAGACTGCTTGCTCAGATATTTTCTTATTTCTACTATATTTCTAGTATATTGTACTGTCTCATTTATTAAGTGTGAATTCCATAATGTATTACATATGTATCAATTTTATTTACAAGTTTTATTTCTTTTTTCAGCACGGGGAGTTTAACCCAGGGCCTCATGCATGCTAAGCGAGTACTCTATCACTGAGCTGCACCCCATCCCCTTTTTAAATTTCTTTGTCTTGAAATGGTCTTGCTAACTTATGTAGGCTGCCTCTGGCCTCGATCTCATGATCTTCCTGCCTCAGCCTCCCAAGTATCTGGCATTCCAGGCATGCACCACCATGACTGGCTACGAATATTATAAAATATTGAAAAAAAATTGAAACATTTTTCATCATAAATTGGAATTAACTAAGTGTTCTATACATTCACAACTGAATTTGTAAGCCCTCTGGAAATGGACTTTCTCTGATAAAGCCTGGCCATTGGTTGGGATGCTACCCTTTGGTGTGGACCAGAAAGCATGAGCATCCCCTTCAGCAGACTGTCCCTTTCCCAGCCACATGCCCTCAAGCAGCAAGATGGTGGGATTAGCAGAAGCCCCTCACCTCCTGGGCCAGGCAGAGCTGGACTGGGTGGAGAACAGAGTGAGCCTGCAAGAGGAGGAGGCAAGTGGGAGCAGGCAGAAGGCTGAGGGAGAAAAAGGACCTGTGAAAGGGATAGGAAGGAAGGAGAGGATGAGCTTGGTGAGTTAAGGCCAGAGAGCAGAGGTGTAGTCCTCCAGGGGCACCTGCCATGACTCTAGGACCCTGGGCAAGCAAGAGCCAGAGGGTCTGAGCCTGAGCTCAGGGCCACGTTTACCCTGCCTATCTTGTGCCTCAGCACCCAGCTCGTCCCTCACAGGTCTTTAGATATAGTGGAAGGATAAGAAGGATGGCAGGTCATCAGAAGCTCAAGCCAGACAGTCTGGTGCTAAGATTCACAAAAAAGACCAGACAACAGCAAAAATTATGCAAAACTGAGTCCAGATTCCTGGGAAATAATATTCACTTATCTCCAGAATTAGAAAAGTAGGAGGTGAGTTCATGTCCAAAGGCAGAGTAGAGCTGACAGGATACGAAACAAGCTGGAGGGGAAAGGAGAGGGGAGAATCACTTTTATTTTTACGAATTATCCTCAGAACCCTTCTTTTTCTACTACTGGGAACACATCCCAATATTCTTCATAGAGATGCTTTCCATAATAAATACAGGCTGTTGTTAAGTGTATCACATTAATGGCAGCATTCTTCTACTTTAGGCCAGCCTAGGGCCTTATCTAGGAATGTCTGAAGCATCTATAAAGAAAAATTCCCCTTAGGGTAATGAACCAGGTGGTGATGAATACCCACCCTAAGCCTCCTCAAATCCAGAGCTTCCAAAGACTTTATCCATGCCTGGATGCAAGAAATTGCTCCCCTCCTCAGATCCTCAGCTCACATGTCCAAAGGCACAGCCCACCACTGTCTGAGCCTGTCTGCTGTAATCCTAGAAAGTGACAGGAAGATGAGGCCCAGCTCCAGGACTTTCTCCGGAATTCTGATCTCCAGTCTTCACTCTGATAAATAGGACTCTGCTGACACTGAACGGAACCTTCCTCATCTTTGTATTGATTTGGCTTTTAAAAGGAGGCCTGCCTTTGGCAATGGGCTGGGATTTAGCTCAGTTGGTAGAGCGCCACTCTGCAGTCTCTGAGGTCCCGAGTTCGATTCCCAGCACCACAGAAAATGGGAGAAGGACGTGGCAACCCACTCCCAAGGCAATCCCGAAACAATCTGCCATTGAAAACCCTATGAGGGTCACGATGAGTCGAACAGGACTTGATGGCACCTCACAACAACAACAGCAGCCCTTGGCAATGGAGAGGTCAAATTCCTCTACCTCTCCCTTGGCTCCTCTCCATACCCCAAGTCCATGCTTTCCCCTCCTCATTCCCAAATCTTTGCCTTGCTTCTGCTGTTGTTGTTAGGTGTTGTCAAGTTAGATCTGACTCATAGTGCCCCTATGTACAACAGAAAAAAGACACTTCTCTACACTGTGCCCTGCCAGCACTGTGTCAGTGCTTCTCTGCTATTCATAGGGTTTCCAGAGGCTGATTGTTTCAGGAGTGGGCTGCCAGGTCCTTCTCCTATTTTTGTGGTGCTGGGGTCAGACTCAGAGCCTCAGAGTGCACATAGCAGCACTGTGCCAACTAAGCTAAACCTCAGTCCCTATCTTCTTTCTGATTCTCCCAAGTCTTGTGAATCTAAACCCTGAGCTGGTCAGTTCTTGCAGCAGCTCTCTGCCCTGTGTTCCCTTGCTTCTGGACTCCCAGCTTAAGTCAGCTGACCTTATTTAAAAAGTTAAATGACTCATCCAAGATCACAACGATTGATAGAAATGAAACTTGGAGCTAAGAATGCGGGCATAGTGTCAGGGGCAGATTAGCATCCAGTTGCTAAATATACATTTGAGAAAATAAAAATCACCCTGCAAGTGCAAGAATTTATAAAACCTTCACATAAAAATATATAAAAGGTCAAGAATGTTATGAGCTTTTAACACTTAGCTCAAGATAGCACCACAATGACCAGAGCAATCAGGAGGAAAGACCCACATGGTGCCATAGAAACCACTCTTTGGGAATCCATAGAAGGAGCTAGAGCAGTATTGCTCAAACTGTGTTCTACAGAAAAATTCTTGGGATGGGATTTAGTATGCCTTGACAAACGGGTTCCCTGATTTGGTTAGCTTAGACTGCACACTCCATATCCTCTTGGTATCCCCCAGTCAAAGCTGTAAGAAGCCCTACAGTAAAGATATTGGTTACGCTTATTTTAACTTAAAATCTTTCCTAAATTTGCTCAACCATTCCACATTTGCACATTGGCCCACTTTGCCCCTCTTCAAAGGAGATTCCTAACTGTTCTGAGAATACAGTTTTGGGAAACGCCATTTTTATTGAACAGGTTTTTATATTTCCTGATTCTTTAAATTATTAGCTACAATGAACCCTGTTACAAAGGATAGGAAAGTGGCCCCACCACTCCAAAAACCTTTGCAGCACTGTAGTCACAGCTTCAGAAGACTCTAGGTTTTGGAGTGGGAGCTATAACTGTTTGAGAAGAATTCATGTGTACATGCACATCTTTCTTGGGAGTCAGAACACCCTAGGTCTATGACATCTGAGTACTGGAACAGGCCCGGTGATGGCCACTTGATGGTGTCATCTCAGAAACCAGAAGGCAACTTTGGGTGTTGGGGGTGTTGGCAGCTGCCAACACCATAAGCTCTGCAGTGGGGGAGCAGGGATTAGAACTCAGGTCTTACAGTGCCTCTGCCAGGAAATCTGCCCTGCCCTGGAATTTCTGTGCTTCTTAGTAAGAAAGAGGTCAGACCTCGTCATCCTGACAACCACAATGGAAAGGCAAGAAAGACAAATGTCCAAATGTCAAAGTGCTTGGCATTGATGTGATATTTTGGTCTGAGTTCTATCTTCCTGTACTGGCCAAAATGTCTACAAAGGGCATATATTGCTTTTATGCTAGAAAACTTAAAAAGAAAAACTGATGTTTTAAAAATGAAAAGGGGAAAAAAGAAGGAAAAAAGAAAAAGAAAAGCAGAAGAGTAACACCCTGGAAAGCAGCCCACGTGTGGCTTCTAGTCATTGCCCAAAATAAGCAGAGCTAATGAAATGCCGTGGCATTTCCCTGTGCCAGGGGAGGCGTTGGGCTGTGGTGGAGTGTGATGGGGGGATGACTCAGAGGCAGCGAGGCCTCCCCGCTGGCTGCTGGCAGGCAGCGTGTTCTCTGATGGGCATTGTGCTGCTGTGCCTTCCTTTACCCACCAACTGGTGCATGGTGGAGCCCTGTTCCATTGCCTTTGGCCATTTCCTCTTCCAGCAAGTGTCTCCAGATTGGCTCTGGATGACTCCTCTGTGATTTTTCAACCCACCCTAACTGAATATACAAGTCTAACTGGAAAAGTCTTTTACATTGCTTTTCTCTATTTATGCCCCAGCCTCCCACCTAGCAAAAACTTCTCTCTAGCCATCTGGGTCTGAAAAGAATACTTTTAGAGACTTAAATACCTATTCTGGCACCCAAGTGGGTTTTGACTTGGTTACGTACAAGAGAAGGTGCTTGCTTGTGGTGCGTGTGCATGGGTGCGTGTAAGGCTGGGTATGTGCATGAGATAGAGCTAGCGGGTTACTTGAATATGACTCAGAGCCTTTAATTCTAAAGGGAAAAATCTGATAATCCTCTCACACAGCATGCATTTAGTCACTTCTGCAATATCTATTTACTTGAAATGTTCCCAAAACTGTATGTCTGCTGTTATCTTAAAGTACTTGGGATCTTTAAACTATTATCATTCTTCTTAAAAGTAGTGGCTGAGGTATCTCTTCAACTGCCCATCATTTCCTTCAGTTCCTCCTCATTTATCAGCTCCTCTACCTGACATTAACTACAGCTCTTTTTTTTCCTGTCTTCACATTTCTAGCTGGTTATTGCTCCTTCCCTTCTACATCACTCCATCCCATAATCCCAGATTGTGTCGTGTCCCTCTTTCCCTCCATTTAAGGCCAAAATGTTCCTCTGTGGCTTTGAATCCACTTCATATCATTTGATCTCCCCATGCACCCTGATCCATTAGTCATCTCTCTTGGATCTTTAATTTCCTCCTTTTACCAGCTTTCCCTCTCTATTAACACACTTGCTTGGTTCTCACCCATCCTAAGTCACTCCCCTTGACCTTATGTGGCCATCTGGCTATTGCTTTCTCTCTCTTATTCCCTTTTCCTCAAGCTTCTTAGATGATTAGATTTTACTCATCATCTTTTTCTTAACCCACCTTCATTTCTCCCCAGGAGAAACCTGGCTTCTACCCATCAAACTCCTGAGAGGATTTCTGCTATGGTTGCCAATGATGAGGCACAGTCTTTAACCCTTACAGTACTGGACAGAGTTCTTGGCTTTGACCCCGAAGGCTGCTTATGTCTTGAAATTCTTTTTATGCCCTTGGCTTCAAAGACCCCATGCTCAGTCTGTCCCCTTTACATTCTGCAGCTGTGCCTTCTCAGGAATCTTTCAGAGGCTCTTCTTTTTCTATACGCCCCTTAAATACTGAAGTTTCCAACATTTCCTTCTTCAGAGCTTCATTTATTCTGCTCTGTAATCTCTCCCTGTGTGATTTAACTTGCTTTCATGGTCCTAATCAAACTCTGTTTATGCTCATGGCCCCTAAATACATTCTTTCCAAGTCAAAGTGCATCCGTTCTCAAGCTATGGACTCATATTCCAAGTGCCAGCTGGATATCCACCAGCATTTCAAACTCAGCATGTTCTAACTCAAACTCATTATCTCCTCAAATGTTCACACTTACTGCTTCTTCTATTATTCTCCATGTCATGGTTTGAATCTAAAATGTTCCCAAAGGTCATGTGTTTGAACTTGGACACTTGGTCCCCAGCTGGTGGCGCTGCCCTGGGAGGCTATGGAACTTTTGGAGGTGTTACTTAAATTTGCAGAAGTAGGTCACCAGGAGCAGGACTTTGGAGGTTTTATGCAGACCCCTGGTTCCAGTAAGCTCTCTCTGCTCCTATTTTCCCTGATGTGAGGAAGTCCTCTACCACAGGCCTTGCCCTCTGCCCCACCACCATGCCTGCACTGCATTAAGGACTGCAATCCTCTAAACCATGAGGCACAGTTTATTTCTGACAAGAATTTTGCTGCAGCAACACATAAACTAATATACCCCATGTTAGCTGGTGAACCATCACTAAAGTCATCAACCACTCTTTTTGCCCAGGACTGAAAGGGCTTCCCAGGATGCTGGGCTCCCAGTCTTAACTCTTAGTTAATGTTGTGAGATCAAAATAGACCCCTGGGTGGGTGTCAGACTTGAGGTGCTATTATCCAAGCACTTACCCAAGAGTGGGTATGCACACTATGACCCCAGAAGTATGCTACCAATTGATAATTACAACTGGATAATTACAACTGATAATTACAACAGTCCAGGCCAACAGAGATGGTCACCCTATCTACCACCTACCCACCATTGGGCCTAGAACCTGGGAGTCATCTTTGACTCTGCTCCTTCATTTTCTTCTTCAATTTCCATGTCCTGCCAGCCTAACTACCTAACCAGTGATTAAATTCTTGTTCCTTTCTCTATCTCTGAAGACCTTTTTCTTGTTTTACTATCTTAGCTTCTTCAATATTCTTTCCACTGCCAGTTTCCTTCCATTCAGATTCAAGCTCCACTCAGCTGTTCAAGAAATAGTTTTAAAACAAAAATTCTACCATGTCTCTGCTCTGCTTAAACCCTTCCAGGGGCTCCTGCTGCCTTGGGATAAAACCCAAACATGTTAAGATGGCAAAGGCCTCCATGGGCCACCCACTCCATCTTCACCTGTATCACTCACTGAGCTCCGCTCTTGCTGTCATCTTTTCCTACCATGTCCCTATATCTCCACTCCATATATCTTCTTCACTTGGTTAGCTTCTCAAGATTCAGCAGATTCAAGACTCAGCCTCTAGTGCCATTGCCTCTGAGAGGCCTTCCATGACATGTTCACTTAGCAAGGAAGCCATCTGTCACCGACACCTCAACTGATCTGGTTTGGGGCCAGTCTTTCTTCCACTCTGGGTTGTGAACTTTGTAGGAGACACAGGATTCTTCTCACCTCTGTGTCCACAGCCCCTAGGATGATGTGTGGTACAAGATAGACCTCAAGAACTATTTGTGGAACTTTATTCATAGTGCAAGCTGGTGGCCAGCAGGTCCAATCCAGCCCACAGTCATGGTTTGTTTGCTCCGCACGATGGCAGCTTATTTTTTATATACCAACGTCTGAAAATCAGAAGGACTATATAAAAATCCAAAATTCTGGAATCTCTGAAGAAGGCTAATCTCTGGGAACATAAGATTCATATGCTGCTGAGATAGCAGACCTCATCAGGAAGGGCACCTGTGTGCTTTTCACAGTCCACTCGTAGCCTAAGTCTCTTATGGATCCGGGAAGAGCTGCTTCCCTAAGGCAAGTTCCCCATGGCTACTCTGCATTGCTCAGAGAGATGGTTGGGAAAATTTGGGGTTGGGCTTCATTTAGGGGAGTTGCCAAGCCCTGTCCAAGTAGGTAAGGGATTCCTTTTCCTTAAAAAGTAAAGAAATAGAGATCATCTTGTGGGTCATAGAATATTTACAGTGAGCAAGAAACTCAAGCTGGCTAAAGAATTCTGCTCTTGCTTTCTGTCTAAATTTCTGTCTAATATCTAAATAATTATACTGCAATCCCCAGCTCAATTTTTGAATCACAAAGAACTTTATTTCAAATTTCCTTTCATATCTTTTCCTTAAAGAGCTGTAAAGAGAAGATAGTAGTGACATTCTCATCTTCAACCTAACACTTTCATCATTGCCAGCTTATTTCTTACCTTTGTGACAATAAGTCACAGGGTCTGGGCATGAGAGATTCAATTTTAGAAGAGCATTGAATTTTTGCTGCAGGTATGACTGTTTTCACACAAAACAGACAATAATCACACGTACAGACATCTCAAGAGATTTTTACATCTTAACTGTTAACCGCTTTATGAATTTTAATGGTTTAGAAGTTTTTCACCACAGGCCCAGATGAGAATCTCTGCCACCAGTAATAACAGAAATCCCCAGCTGAGATAAAGCAGCAGATTTCTAGGCAGAGGAAATCAGATTTGACCTCCCAGTGCTGCCATCTGTTCCTCTGTGCTGACCCAACGGCTGGGGGCTCCCATGGGACCTGGGAAATCATACAGCTGTGTGTTTGTGCTTTACTTGGATTGAATTCAGCCCACGTTCCTGATGTCTGGGCTTCAACAGTCACCCTATAATGTTTGGCTATATCACATACTGCTACTATATACTTTTGGATACATATTTATTACTAATAATGAAGTTAATAACAATTAATTTAACTGGGAGAATTTGGTGACACTCTCTGAGATCCTTACAATGCTACTTAACAGGCTTCATTCAGGAATTCAGATCAGGGACTACAGATCTATTTCAGATGGCTTTCTTGGAATAGTGGGACAGCTATTTATCTGTGGCTTTGGAACTGTTCTATACCAGCACTGACAGGAGAAAATGTGAGGGGAAAATTCATTGCATGCTGAGATTCCTTTCTTGTTGGGTGGAATCTTCAAATCAGCAGCAGACCTCATGTGCTCTTTTGTGGAACTTCCTTGGAGATTGATTTCTGTGTCTCTCCCCAAGAACCTCCATCTGCGGAGAGGCTAAATGCCAAAGCCTGAATGCCACAGAGAGAGACTCGCCCTTCCCACTCTCTCTTTCCCCCCTTGCCAAAAACAGCCCAGGCCGGGAAACTCCCTCTGAAGTCATGCATATTTCTTCTGGATTGTGACCCTCCAGCTCATGATTGTGGCTACCACCAGCTGGGCACAGCAAGTGAGGAGCAGATATTTGCTTTGTAAAGGCAGAAGAAAGGAATCTTTGTTTTAATGAGACTGAAGAGGTAGGCTGCTGTGATGAACTGTGGCGTTGGGTATTTCTACAGACATCGTTTGCCTACCCTTATCCCACTTACCTGGTACCTGGGAGGCGATACTATGACTAGTCTGAACAAGCTTTTGGAGACTTGCTGGACTCCTTTTGCTTTATGGTAACTTTTCTGCATGAATTTCTGAAGGAAAGAATTTGTCAAGATTATACCTACATCAAACTGGGTGAGGCAACCTCATTCAAAAGTGGCTTTTTCCTCAGTCTATAGTTTGACATTGTGGGTCATTTCCTGACCCAACTTTTACTGTGTTTGCAGGGTGACATTTGAAACTTTTATTTGAAAAAGAGGCTTGGTCGTGGTTATTAAGCATACCTGCCATGTGCTTCTGCCTGACCTAACCTACTGTTTAGCAATAGACAGAAAATCACAAGCCAAGCAGATCTATATGCCATTATTCTATGCACTAAGTAAGTGTGATCCCTCTTTCCTTGCCATTGGATAGCCAATTTGTAATTCAGCACATATTTAGACTTTTGATTGCACAGGAAGATCAGTTGAACAACTGCATGTCAGTCATGCCAACCAATTCATTTTAGTGAACATTTGTTGATCACTGGCTATGTGCATGACACTAAACCAAAATGAAATAGATGTAGCTCTTCACCTTAAGGAACTTACAGATTTAATGTGCGGAATTAGACACATACACACCTAAGTACCTATCAGAGAGCTGGAACATGGAGGCAAATAAATTATCCAGAGCACATCTCAGAATATAAAGCAATGGAGATAGTTTTTGTTTGTTGTTTGTTTGTTTTTTCTGGTACTGGGGATTGAACCCAGGGCCTCGCGCCTGCATGCTTTGCAAGTGCTGGACCACTAAACTGCACCCTCAGCCCATTTTTTTTCTTTTTTTCACTTTTTGAGACAGGGTCTTGCTAAGTTACGCCGACTGCCCCTGGTCTCGAACTATCGATCCTCCTGCCTCCACCTCCCAAGCCACTGGGATTACAGGCATGCACCACCACACCCAGCTCAGAGATAGTTTTTGTAATGGTCAGAGACATATGGTAGATGTCTCTGGTAAAACACAATGTCTACCATATATTTGATTGTAAATCTAGACAGAGATCATAGAAGGGATGATGAAGAAGCAATATTCAGAGATGATAAGTGAAGACTTTCGACCTATCAAGAATTCAAAAAAACCCAAATAGATTAAATAAAAGGATATCCACAAATAGTGAGACTGTAAACACCAAAGGTGGAGGGATCAGTTTAAAAGCATCATGAGAGAAAAGATACATTACTGCAAAGGAATAGCAATAGAATGGTACCAACTTCTCCATGACAATAGTGGACGCCAAAAGACAGGAGAATAATATCTTTAAGGTGGCATATAACAGCCAAGTTACCATTATATGTCTATAAGACAATAATAGAACAATCTAAGCCATGTTAAGTGTTATAACAGAGTTATAAACAAGGTGCTCTGAGAAGCTAATTGTGCATGGGTGGGAATGTTGATGGGTGGTAAATTGAACAAGTGGCATACAGACAGATGAGTAGGACTTAGGGAGCTGGGGAGTGGGTGGGGGGAGCAGGGCTGCAGCTGGATATAAGTTATTTTGTTCAAATGAGGAGAAGCTCCTACCTATGATGCAATGCAGTTCTTCTCAAGGCACCTGGAGTGCAGGCTGTGAGGGGGATGCCAGCCCTCCCTGATTGTTCACTTGGTGGCCCCTACCCAGGACACAACCTGCACATCTGAGTCCTACTGCCCATGAGGAGGGGCTCCAGACAGGCAGTTGCAGCAAAGGTCTGTGGATATGCATGGAGTTCTGTGGTGTGTCCCGGCAATGGAAAACAATGGACTGTGTCTACTGTCGGTGTCCAGGGAGTATGGCCTCTTCCTGATGTTGGAACACATGGCCTCGTCCTCCAGAAAGATCAGTTTTGTGAGCAGAAGCAGAAGCATAATAAGTAGGCTCATCAGGACCTTCAAGGGTGAGGAGACCCTTCTAGAATTCAATCTATATGGTTTCCAAGGACATAAGGGACCTATGAGAATTCCTACCTAAGGAGGCCAACCAGTTATACAAGTCCCCCACATTTCCCCATGCCCCACTGTGGCCTTGCTGTGGCTCCCCATGTCCTTGTGGGCCCTCTGTTAGATGATGCTTCTCCAGTCCACACCATGGAAAATGCAGGGAGTTGGAGGCTGCAAAGAATTCCTTTTGAGCCTCTGATCTCTGACTTCATTTGCCCACTCATATGGGAATAGAGTATCATAAAATACTGGAAGAACCAAAATATTCTTAGGATTTGGTACAGTGCCTGCTCACCGCAGGCTTATTTCACCACATTTTAAATCCCTTCTCTAGATTCACACTATGGTACCTTGATGACAAAGACCCCTGCTTATTGATCATTGTCAATATCCAGAATTTGGGGTGCCATGCCTATGCAGTAGATAGACATTCACTGGGTTATTTCTGAAAGAAGTAGTACCATGATAACCATATCATATGGTTTCTAAACTCATTTTTCTTTGGATGTGCTACAGACTCAGGAAAACATGAAACCCAGGATCCAATGAGGGCAGCCCCACATTCCATACATATGTGTACACAAGAGAGAAGGACCACCCTCCTCTGCAGTCTCTGAGGTCCCGAGTTTGATTCCCAGCACCACAAAAATGGGAGAAGGATGTCGCAATCCACTTCCAAGACAATTTCAAAATAATCAGCCATTGAAGACCCTATGAGGGTCGATATGAGTCAGACACAACTCGACAACACCTAACAACAACAACAACAACAGTGCATCAAAAACGCCTCTGTAAGTACAACCCTTAATTATTTTAGGTCTGTTTTCTCACCTGCAAAGCCAGATATTTTGGCGAGGTGATCTTTAAGGCTCTGTCTAGCTTTAAAATTTTATAATTTTATAATCATGGGTGTTTGGCTATTGGTAAAAATTCTCATTTTTATTTTAATAGCTTTTCTTCTACTACTCTCATGGACTAGTAATGCTCATGACGGACTCATTTTTGTGGTAACAAAAGAAATGTCCAGACCACACAACCCAGCCCCAAACACTGGCTTTGATACCAACAGGATAGAAGGAAGAGGGTCATCTTCAGATTCTCCAGAAGTCTGGTGGCCTGAGGTCTCTGTGGGAGCTCAGGTGCAGATCCCACACTGACCTGGACAGAGCAGAAAGATGTTTTCAGACAAGTACCTGCCAAAGGAAACTTTCAGCTCCTTTCTGCCTCAAACAGCAGTCTGGACTTCCTCAGCAGGGAGCTAACCTGTGCAGAGACTTACAGAGCCTTTGGTGGCCCACTAGGTACATGCAGACTCTTGCCTTCTTCCATAAAACCAACAGGAAAGTAAACAGCTGGCCACAGTGTCCTGAGACATTTCAATGATCACTATATTATCTCTGAATAAGTTTTTAAGCATCGTGCACTTAAAAGGGGGAAACCACTTCAGAGGACTATCTCTGTGGAGCCACTTCATATTGGACCCAATGAGAATGGCCTAGGAGATGGGTTCTGTAGAAACCAGTGATGGACAACCAGGAACTCTCAAGTACAGACATGCCTCCATACCCTAGAAGCTGCACAGGGTTGCCTGCTGAAACAATTTAGGAAACCAGATTAGAAATCTGGAGAATAAAACTCAGAGGAAATAGGGCTCAGCAACTTCTTGCCAGGGCCAAGAAAGACCTGACTCTTCACCCCTGTGCCATCACCACTGAGGCAGAAAGAGCCTTTGCACTACAAAACAAAGGTGTGTTCTGAGCATCAATCGCCTTGCTCTCTC
Organism: Pedetes capensis; assembly: GCA_007922755.1. Lineage (NCBI taxonomy): Eukaryota > Metazoa > Chordata > Mammalia > Rodentia > Pedetidae > Pedetes > Pedetes capensis. The sequence goes on along the minus strand of VMDO01014270.1, from coordinate 9,979 downwards.
CCATTTTTCATTAGACCCACAAACGTGGATTGGCATTTTGCTAAATGACCAGCCACTGCTGGTCATCACTGCTAATGATTGATTACATTGCCATTGATTACTCAAGAAAACCAGGACAAGCTGAATTGGAGCATAATCCCAATTTCATAGCATGGCAAGCCTGTGCAAACTCTTAGTGTGTCCACTAGCAAATGCCCATTTTCGCTTTCAAGCTTCTGCAGGTGAATCTCAGGAGCTAATCCCTGGGTCTGAGAACCACAAAATTATTAGGCTCTTGCCAGCAGGACTAGTACTCATCAGGAGAGAAAATCATTCTGTTAGATTAAAAACTCACGACTCAAAGGGGAATAATTTGTTCCTCCCGCATCCAACCAAACATACACACTGAATTTCCTCCTCCAAAAGCAATCATCTTTGCTACAATCTCCTCTGGTAGTGGGAGAGAAGCCTGGTCCTGGCATTCCTGGAGAAAGTTGAGGAAATGCTTCCCTATTTATTTTTTTAAAGGGGAGAATGTTTCATGTGGGCATGGGTAGTGGGGCTTTGAGTGGTTTCTTTAGAAAAGGAGGACAGATGCCATAGCCAGGCAGATTTTCTAAGACCATGGATGAAGCCCATGCAGGAAAAACCAACTCCTGGTCCTGTAAGTTACTTGAACTTCAGCTTGATGGTGTCCGGGATGGGTCAGTGTAAGGTGAAGGAGATGAGCTTTTCATTTCCTGAAGCACAGGGGGTTTTATTCATCCTTATTTAGAGGTAAGAGTCTGCAGTATTTGGCAGCCACAAAACTTGCCATATGCTGAGAGAGAGAGTGAGGGTTGAATTTCATGCAGCCTAATCTTTTGGTGTATCACAGATGAGTCACATCCATTTTGACACTCAGAGAATATAAATAGAAAGATCCGGCAAGCAGAAATAAGAAATGTATATGTCCTGGACTTTTTCAAGTTCTCTTTGCCACCATGTGCTACACTTCTCAGCAGTCTTGCTTATGAAAAAACAAATCTAAGGAAAAGCCTTTGCTCAAACCTTTGAATACTTTGTGTATATTAGAATGGGATACTTGGTTGAAAAACAGAGAACAAACTTGCTGTATTTCTTAGAACTGAGTGTGTACTCTGAACCAGGGTGAGAAGGGGAAGCAGCCTTCCACAGACCATGGAGATCAGATTGGATTTCACTGGGCCATTCCCACTCTGCATATTCCCACCTCCACCCCACTAAGCTTCAGGGAGCCAGAGTCATTTAGTGGTTCCTACACCAGGAATGTGGCTCAGAGAGCCTCAGAGCACATGGCCAGACAGTGATGAATTCGCCTATTTGGTACTCCAGAGCTTCTCAAAAAA
>VMDO01014269.1:14751-55217 GCA_007922755.1 Pedetes capensis | reverse complement strand
GTAGATTAGTGGCTGCAAGTGGCTGGGAATGGAAAGGGGAGTCTCTTTTGAAAAGATAGAAATGTTCTGGAATTGGAGTATAGTGATAGTTGCAGAATTCTGTAATAAATTTCTCAGCAATTATTAAATTATACACTTAAAACAAATGAAGGATGTAGGTTAAAACAGCTATTATTAAATGACTAGTTGTAATCAGCCAACACTAAGGATCCACCATGAGCTCTAATCAAAGCTGAAAAACAGCAAAGCCCTTTGATCTAGGTGTTAGACCAGCACTTCAATGGACCTAATTAAAGACTATTTCCTGACCAAAAGAGAGAGGAATCTGTCTTAACTAGAAACTGGAAATTCGCCTTGCTACGTCTCACCTTAGCAAGAAAGAAAAGGTCAAAATCTAACTTATAGATAGCACCAAACACTTCTTCCTAGCCATAAAAGCTCCTGAAATTTTTCCCCAAGGGAACCACGTGGTAAATTCTTCCTCCATGTCAGTTTCCTTGCCTGCACAGAAAGTAAGCTTAGTGCGTACTTGCTTTTTCAGTCTTTGGATTTTGTCTTTCCTTTGTGGAAAATGAATAAATGCTATATTCTTACAAGTGGGCTTGGATTTAGCTCAGTTGGTAGAATGTTGTACTGCAGTCTCTGAGGTCCTGAGTTCAATTCCCCAGCACCACAAAAATGGGAGAAGGGCCTGGCAATCCACGCCCAAGGCAATCCCAAAATGGTCAGCCATTGAAAACCCTATGAGAGTCGCTATGAGTTGGATACCGACTGGACAGCACCTAACAACATCAACATATTCTTATGCACTGGTGTTAGGGATCTGAGATTCACTCAGTGCACTACACTACCAATCAGGCACTGAAGTACCCATGTTACATGACCAAATCCCTGTCCAAAATGCAGATGCCAAAAGATAGGAAAATCTATTGATAGAAGGATCCACTGGCATTCCTAAAGCAAACTCTGAATTTGATTTTCCCTTCTTACTACATTTCCCTAAATGCTGAGCTTTCATCACTCTCTTAGGGGTAGCTTTATCCTTTGCTCTGAGACATAACCTCAAAGACCTTATAGTTTTGTAAATGTGAGGCAAAGCAGCCAGAGATGAGAGATTTATGCAACACAGCACCCAGAGCTGAACGACCCCGAGATGATGGTGTGAGAGTGGGCTGCCCCAGAGTGGCTCTGACCCTCTCTTGGGAGAGAAGCAAAGACCAGAAGCTGATGAGCTGTTTCCATGAATAATTTGGGCAACAGCAGGACTTTAGGGGCCAAGAAACAATGAGGCTTAAATTTAGGACAAGCCCATGCTCTCTGCCATCAATAGCATTGCTCTGATAATCCAGAAATAGTGTGCATTATAAGTGGTAGCTTTCTATTATGTTTTCTAATTGGTTTTATTAGTTTACTAAGGCAAAATACCCTACGCTGGATGGCTAAAACAGCAGAAACTAATTTTCACACCGTTCTGGAGGTTAGAATTCTGAATTCATGTGTCAGCACATTTGGTCTCTCCTGAGGCCTCTCCCTGTGGCTAGCAGATTAGACTAGCTAGCTGTGCTACACACTTATCATTGTGAGCCTTTTCTGTGTTAATCACCTCTTCTTCTAAGGACATAGTTTGTGTTTGAGTGTGGCCCAGGAATATCACCTCATTTAACCTTAGTTATCTCTTTAAAGGACTTTGCTCTAAATATAGCCACATTCTGAGGTAGTATGGGTTAGGACTTCAAAAAAATGGATTTGAGGGGGGATGCAATTCGGCCTGTAAAATTCTACCCTCCTGCCCCCTAGATTCATGTGTTTTTGTATCCAAAATGCTTTCATCCCATTTTAACGGCCACAATGTCTTAATATATTCCAGCATCCAATCAAAGGCCAAAATCTCATCTAAGAATCATTGAAATCAGCCATCAGTGACATTGGAGATATGATTCATCTTGAGATAAACTTCCTCCAAGCCTAATCCAGTAAAATCAGGCAGGTCATCTCTTTCCAACATATAATGTTCAAAGAGGCATAGAATAGATATTACAATTCCAAATGGGAAATACCAGAAAGAATAAAGGGATCCCAAGCAGGACAAAACCCAAGACAATTTCCACTAACTTCAAGACTCAAGAATGATCCTCTTTGTCTCTATCCTTTGTCCTCAGCATCACCTTGGTAGCATCCACAGTCTCTGGGATCAACAGAGCAGGGTCCTCACCCCCTCAGCCTGGGGGTAGCAATATGGCCACTGAAACCAAATGAGGTGACTCTGGGACCAAAGAGGAGAGACTCCCATACCCTAAACCCAGGGTTGCAGTGGCCTTCAGTTCTGAAGAGGTCCTGCTACTAAAATCTTCAAAATCATCCATAGAGCAGTGCTACAAGCCATACCATAAATCTGTTTTAGCCCACAAGTATATGGCTTTGTGCATACTCTTAGGTGGCTTCATCTAAACTACACTAAGAATTCAAGTGACTTATAGGACTTTTCTTCTTTAGCAGAGAAAGGAAAACCAAACCAGAAAACCATCCTATGTAAATGATAGTGCTGGCAAAGATAGTGTACCTCAAACACATCCCCTCTGTACCTAATTCTGTCTTCAGGGGGCCCTGGCTTATTTAGTAGCCTGAATGACTCAGTAAGGGAAGACACTTGAATTTTCACTAGATTTTAGGCTTAATGTTGAACCCAGGAGAATTTTCATACTTCTACGAAAGAGACATGTTTTCCAAAAAAGAATAAATCATTACTAATCTTATTTCTGGGGCTGGGATTTAGCTCAGTTGGTAGAGTGCTGTTCTGCAGTCTCTGAGGTCACAGGTTTCATTCCCAGCACAGCAAAAATGGGAGCAGGATGAGGCAATCCCCCCCCCAAAAAAAAACAATCAGCCATTGAAAACCCTTTGAGTGTCACTATGAGTCAGACGCCACTCGATGGCACCTAATAGTGACAATCTTATTTCCAGTGCCATACTAAGTCCTAGGGGAAATATTTTCAGTAGAATACATTTACTCATGAAATTGCACCAACTTGTACCCTAACTTGGGTTTTAAAAATGTTTTCCACCTGGGATATTTACTTTTACTAGAGACCTTTTATGGCACATGCCTTTTTTCCTATATTTGAAATAATAATTCTCCCAAGCTTGCTTGTGCCTTGAGAAGATATGAATGCCAAAAAGAATATACATTATTCTTATGAAAAATGTTATAAGTAGAGTTAAGATTAATTCAGTTAAAGTAATTAATCCTCAACTTCTCTCATTTTCTACTCAGACTTTTGATTTTTTTTTTAATCCCAGAGGAAACATCTCTCCCCTTCTCAGAGCCAAGATGTTCCAAATTGCTCTGGAGATTGTTTCTGAGGGCCATTCAGTTTCTACCTCATCTACTCAGCACCTTGGGTAGCTCATTCAGGTCCTAACAATGTTGCCTACATTAGGGACCAAAATGAGCCAACAAAACCATGAAGCTAAGTAATAGCCAATGCTTACTATATGGCAGGCACTACTCTAAGGACTTGAGTGCATTAAACCACTGAATCTTACCAATACTGTATGAAGTAGATGGTATGAACTAAATATTTGTATCTCTCAAATTTATATGTTATAGCTCTAACTCTTGTGTGACTATTTGGGAAGATGAATACATCTAATAAATTTTAGAAGAACTCATATGGGGGGCATCCAATTCCACAGGATTAGTGTCTTTACAAGAATATTCTGTTGGCTTTCTCTGCCCATGTACATGCCATGGAAAGGCATGTACATGTGACATAGCCAGAAGGCAGCCATCTACAAGCCAGGAAGAGAGACTTCACTAGAAACTGACCCTGTCAGACTTTGGTCTAGGACTTCCAATCTCCAGAACCAACAGAAAATAAATTTCTGTTGTCTAAGCCACCTACCAGGTAGTGCTTTGTCATGGCAGACTGAGCTACTTTAATAGCTAATAGTTTTAGGAATGGGCTGCCTGGTCCTTCTCCCTAGTCTGTCTTAGCCTCCCTGGTCAGCTGAAACCTGTCCACCATGGGTGGCTCTGCTAATATCTGAGATACCAGGCATAGCTTTCAGCAACACTACAAAACACAAGCCTCTACAGTACACCAGGTGACAAGCATGTGGGGAGCTACCTTAGACAGGACGTGTAGTTAGCGCTTTCATTTTACACAAAGAGAAATTGTGCACAAGAATAATGTAGATGTTAAGTGGCAGGTGTGGGATTTAAAATCCAGCCAGTTTTGTTCTATTGTTACAATGCCATCTCTTATTTTATACCACCATCCACACATCCATTTAAAATGTCACCCAAATAAGCCAAGAAATTCCTACCAGTCTACTCAAATCAAGCTTTGATTATGTAAAGGTAGCCCATAACAGCCACCACACACAGTATAGCATTACACATATGTGTGTGTGTGTGTGTGTGTGTGTGTGTGTGTGTATTATGCATGCTGCAGGAAGCACCAACAAACAGTGGTCTAAATCCCTGTGAAATAGTTAATGTCCCATCACACCACACCACATCTCCTTGACCAAATGGGTGGTGGTGTCTTGGCATCAACAGCCATCCTGCCTCTTTCTCCTCCTTACCTTCTCTGGGAGGTAAATGGCATGGTTTGAATATAAAGTGTCCCCTAAAGGATGAAGGAAAGATACAAGAGCCTCTAAAGAGCCGCAAGACCCTCCTCTGAGGTGCCAATCACCATACCCTCCTGCCGTAGCTGCAAAGTTAAGTAAGAGGTGAGTTGTTGGTTGTATAGGCATGGGGGGAAACATTCAGTGGGGCAACTTCCCATGTGATGCCTTTGTGGTACAGCTGCCCCTGAGCTGCCAGGGACTCACACATGCCCCTATAAGTAACCCCAATACTGGGAGGGACTCTTCAGAGGATCTGTTTGCTGGTGCAGCTGTCCATGGTACTCCTTGGTGGAAACTCCTCACAAGCATTCTCCCTGTGATGGAGCTGTTCAGAAATGCTATCCATGAGTCACCCAGGACCCTGTAAGCAGCCCCAGTAATCTCATGGGTCCCCAAGATGAACATGCTACACTTCTTTTTTGATCTGTCTGTGCCCCACCCATGATCTGGGGAGAAAGAATGTTCTTTTTATTTCTCTTCAGTGAAAGTAGTTTATGCAATAAACTGTTTACCAGACATCTATACCTGAATAGCTTGCCAGGTCATGTCTAAAACCCAGTTTGTCATTAACCTGCCCCAAGCCAGCTCCTCTTCCTAATGAATCTTTTCCTAATAGCACTATCTTTTCACAGTCGCCCACTATCAGAAATGCCCTAGGTGCCTTTAAACTCCATGTTTTAATCTTTACCTCCTTATCAAATCCAAGTCAGAGTCTGACAACTCAGTCATCTCTCTATATCTGGCATTGTTCCCCTCCTTCAGTCCCTACTGCCATCACGTAAGCTCAGCTCTGTTTTCAACTTCCCTGGTCTGCAGGGAGAAACAGAGTCATTGCTATCTGACAGTTTACCTCCCTTTCTGCCTAGGAGGAATCTTGTGACAAGAAGGAGATTTTCAGTGTCTGACATCTGGCCCAGACAGAGATAAACACTGGTCACTGTTACCTGGGAGTCTTCACATGCCTAACAAGACCACATTTGCTTGATGTGCACTGTATCTGCAATATTAGACCAGGCCAATTCCTTTCTGCTAGAATCCTAAGCTCTAATGTCTTGAAGCTCTGTACAAGAGTCAGCTATATTGCCCCCACTGGAGACTAACAGCACCATGTTGTAGGCATAAATGCATTTTGTGTAGTTTTACTAATCCATATCTATTGATGACTTCATAGATTAAAATCATGAAACCTACACATGGAAAAGAGTCAATTTAAAACTTCCCTATACTTTCATCCTCTCTCTTATTTCCCAGTTATATTCTTTTACTTCCTGTCATACTTTTGTCAGAAGAGAAAAAACATGAAGATCATTGTGTATATCTCAGTTCAAATGCTGTGACTACCAGTTGTTTTATGGGATAAATTTGTGGTTCTCATTGCTGAGAGCTAAAATGAGTTTAATTCACTGCCAGAACTAGTAAAGTCTCAATAAATATTTGCTACATGGATGAATGAATAATGTCAAAAGGGTATAATTCAGTGCCAGACACTGAGTAAACACTCAATAAATATTTGCTAATGGATGAACACTGTAAATTATTTTTAGTAGCAAGTGAGTGCTTACTGGAAATTTTCCTTCCATCTCACTTTATTTCCCTCTGGCTTGAAATCCTGGTTCCACTGTCATCTGCCTGCTTCATGTTTGATGAGGTATTGATATCAGATCCCCAAGAACTAAGAGCATGGCTTGTGTTTCAGAGTAAGAACCTTTGCTTATCTATAACTCAGATATTTTGTTTGTAGATTCCATTAGCAGGGCTATTGTTTAAAATGCAAAACTATACCCCCTCTACAACCTGTGGCCATCATAATAAGGGGAAAAGAAAAGCAGAGGCTGAAATGAAGGAATATTTGGGAAGACAATGGATTATATTACAGCACAGGCATTTTATGTAAAAACAGGAGATACGGGTGAGCGTGTAGCTCCTAGAGAAGTAGGTATGAGACATGGTCTGAGTGAAAGGGTAGAATTAAAGATAAAAAGGCAGCTTGAGAGTTAACAATGTGTGCATGATTGAGAGGTTACTTGTAGGTGGAGGAAGCATAATTGCCCCAAACTACACTGGGAGGCGGGCTGGGATTTGGCTCAGTTGGTAGAGCGCTGCGCTGCAGTCTCTGAGGTTCAATTCCCAGCACCGCAAAAACGGGAGAAGGGCCTGGCAATCCACTCCCAAGGCAATCCTGAAACAATCAGCCACTGAAAACCCTATGAGGGTCGCTATGAGTCGGATACCGACTTGAGGGCACCTAACAACAATACTGAGAGGCAGTGCTGAGCATGCCTTGGAGCAAACCCACTTGAGCAGATAGAATCCACAAAACCATATCCTCAAACTCCCACCATCCCAGCTGAGGGGCTTTCCCAGGGGCATTAATATGAAGGTTTCTAAAGCTGGCTCAAGCACATGTCAACGGGAAGCCTTCAGGTAGGAAGTCCCAGGTTATGGAACAGGAAACCGGATGGGTAGATTAGCACAGTAGGAGCAAAGGGATAGTACAAAGTATCCATGGTGTCCTGTAGACTGTTTTTAAAATATTGTGTAGAGAGATACACCTAAGAAGCACCAAGAGTTACAGAACAATGTCATTTTCTAAAAACAAACTGAACAAAACCATGTGAATCATGGCACACTCCTACTGAGGCAGGCTGGAAAGAAAGGGAAAATAGAGGGACATGGAGAAGGAAAAAGCTTTCACCTCAGGATCTTGTTTGAATCTTGCCAGCTGAAAATCAGGAAATTTGACACAATTACTAAGAAAATGGCTGTGAGAATTGCCTTCAAAGGATGTTATTTTGGGAAGACATTTTCTTCTTCTTCTTCTTCTTTTTTTTTTTTTTCTTTTGTTTTTTTTTTTTTTTTGCAGTACTGGAAGTTGAACTCAGGGCCTCAAGCTTGCATGCTTTACAAGTGCTGGACCACTGAGCTGCACCCCCAGCCCATTTTTTAACTTTTTGAGACACAGTCTCGCTAAATTACCCAGACTGCCTCTGATCTGGAACTTGCAATCCTCCCACCTCTGCCTCCCGAGCCCCTGGGATTACAGGTGTGTGCCACTGTGCCTGGGTGGGGAGACATTTTAAACAATGAAAATGTTGAAATAGCAAAAAGCCATGCTTGGGGTCAAAATGTATGTAACCTTTGAGTCTAATCTTGCTTTCTCCTCTGTAATTCTGTGCTTCTTTGAGATATGCCCAGGAAACTCCCTCATGACTCTTTTCTTAAACCCCCACAACTATACCCTATAATCTCATTTTACTAAAGGAAATTTTTCCAGTAGAGAAGCTTAAACAATGAGACTTCTTTTGATCTTATTGGCACCTCCCTACTCCATGATAGGCACCTTTTTAGGTAGCACTTGAAGCTCCCATCACATTAGGCACCCAGAGCTGGATGCCCTGGATTGACATCACACAGAGCATTCTCTAGGTTAAATAAAACTGGAGGAAACATATGGCTACATCCATGTCAATATTTTGGATGATTCCCCCTTTCTCTCTCTCTCTCTCCTCTCTCTCTCTCTCTCTCTCTCTCATTTTCCCTCTCTTTCTCTCCCCAAGCGCCTGCACATATTCTAAAGCATGTATTTAATAAACTTTAATAAACCCTATAACTTTGTTTCACTCTCAGATTCGTCCTGAAATTCTTTTCTGTGATGAAGCCAAGGACCCGGCTTAACCTGAGTAGGTCCCAACAAGGGAACTCCTCAGGCTAGATGGCCACACTGAGCTGTTATCCCTCTGCTGTACCACTGGTAGCAGAACCATGTAAAATAGAAAAGCATATCACTCATAGCCTGAAGTATGAGAATTATCAGATGAAATAAACCTTGCATCATGCCTCCTTAACTTTAATATTTGGCTTTTGGGAAGGTACAGTTCCTTATATTGTTCCACTCACTTCTCCTGAATTCCCCTAAGCCCTTTCTTTTCTGTATTCCTATTGTAATATTCCTATTCATACCCAGCACTCTAACTTTTGGGAATATAGGGTTCAAGCTTTCCTGCTACCAACAGGTATCCTTTGTTTTGGGCTGTCATGAACCAGAAGAGACAGAAGGAGAATTAGCTTCGAAAATGTTGTCTCTTTTCTCCTCTGCCATGAAAGGTATGAGGATCTGGCAGAATTTTTTCTTCCCTAGATGATACATTTCCAGGAGGCCCTTTCACCCCTACTTTGGCCATTCATTTTGCACCCTCTCCGCCTAACCCCAGTCATAACTTCTACCCTACTTTTAGGGGAGATGAGTTTCCTTATCTTCCTTTCCCTCATGATACCTTATCCAATAGCCATGAGGCCTGATATAAATGGAAACCAACAGTTTAACTTCACCTCTCCTTCCCCCTTGTAGCATGTTCAGGGTTAACTCGGGGATTTAGGGTCTCTGATGTGTGGGCCAGGTCACATCACTTTCCTTTGAACTATTTCTTCTAGCAGACAAACTAAGCCTGGCCCCTCCCTGCATTTGCAAAATCCTAGATATCATCAGGTATTTCTTCTGTTCCTTTTTTTTTTTTTCCTGTGGCAGGCGGAGTCTTATTCAGGCCAGAGAAATTGTTGTTGCTCTTAGGTGCCATCAAGTCCTTTCCAACTCACAGCAACTCTGTGAACAACAGAATGAAACACTCCTCAATTCTGTGCCAGGTACACGATCTCTTTTATGTTTAAGCCCATTGTTGCAGACACTGTGTCAAATCATCTACTTGATGGTCTTCCTTTTTTTCATTGATCCACTACTCTTCCAAACATGTCCTTCTCCAGGGATTGGTCCCTCCTGACAACATGTCCAAAATATATAAGATGCAGTCTAGTCACCCTTGCTTCCCCTTTTTCACAGAGTATAAGCAGAGGAATGCACAAAGTCATTATACAAAAAAGAATTGGTAGAAGATCAAACATTTCAAGCGGTGGCATATGATCAGGAACCAATAGTACTGATGGAAAAAGTGCGTGTGTTTGTACATTTTTGCATGATATCAGCTTGATGTAAACATATGAAGTGCACTCTGATTTATGTAACTATTATATGTTCTTTTAGTTTCTCATTGTTGTTATTGTTGTTGTTAGGTGCTGTCGAGTCGGTATCCGACTCATAGCGACCCTACATACAACAGGTGAAACACTATTGTCAGTGCTTCTCTGATGTTCATAGGGTTTTCAATGGCAGATTGATTTTTGGGAGGGGGTTGCCAGGTCCTTCTCCCAAGCCTACAGCTTCTGGTGTTCCCAGGTGGTCTCCCATCCAGGTACTAACCAGGCCCAACCCTGCTTAGCTTCCGAGATCTGACGGGATCGGATGCCACAGGGCTACAGCTGCAGGCAGTTTCTCATTAGTTTACATTTAATTGGTTATATGCCATTTCATCTGTTAGTCTGGCTGTTGATGTAGGTCAAGCTACATCTAATAAAACATGCAGACACTCAAGAGTTAATTATCAAACTGACTTGGGACGAGAAAATGCAAGGGAGACATTTTAAAAATTAAACTGCAATGATATTTAACACACAAGGCAGACAATAGATTTCAATTTGGCCATTTAACAGGTGATCTTAGTTTAAGATTTTAAATTTGGACAATTAAGAGGTGATCTTAAGCTAAGGTTTTAAATTTGGCCAATTAAACAGATATTAATTTGCTTCATTTTGTCATCAACATTCCTTTTAAATGTATAAATTCATTTTACTATACTATTTTATTGTAATAGCTAAGGCTTCTCACAAAATTTTGCTCAGACTGGCTAGACTGGCTTATAGATAAGGGGGTGCTCTCATAAATTAAAATGGCTTAATTAGTCCAAAATTCTTCTCAATTCATATGGCTTAAATTTCTGACAAATAAGTGAATTATTTCAACATGTTTAATTTGTGTTTTTACATGTACTGACCAGATGTTTAATATATAGTATCTACATTTTCTATGTTTCAAATAGGGCTTCCTGGAATATCAGTAAATTTGAGACATGATTCTGTGTTGTTACAAATAGAAAAGGCCTTTCAAAAATCAGCATTACTGTAAGGAATAAAAACAAGGCAAAAGAAATGGCCAAGTAAGACAGGAATTTCTAAAAGATATAGGTATGGAGTTTTTGGTGGGGAAAAGGTTAAAGGGAAAAAAATGCTTTTAGTGAATCAGGAAGTCAAAGCATATTGTAAACATTTGAGTATGTTGGAGAAGGCTTATGAAAGATGAAACTTATTTTAAATTATATATATATATATATAAATATATATATATATAAAATTAAAATGACTATTATTACAATGATATTTGAATGTTTTCTAAGATCAAACTTTAATGTACTGATGCAGAAGTTGTCAGAACAGGGTTGTCTCTCAGTCAAATAATCCACAACTATTGGTATTATGGATTTAATTGCCATATCTCTTCTTCTACTACGAGGGCCAGAACCCTTAAACTTTTAGCTTAGAGGAACTAGAACTTGTATAGGTTCTTGGGATTCTAAGACAAGCAACTTCCCTCACCTGCCTAGGGAGAATCTCCTCCCTCTGGTCGTGTCAGGGGAGATTCCTCTTTGTCTTAGTCCACACTCCACAGGCTCTTGGGATTAATAAACCAGAAAGACTTGCTCATCTTTCAGGTTGCAGATAGATCTAACAGGAATTGCTCCATTTTGGAACATAGGTAAGCCTGAGAAGATTGCTTTCCCTGTAGGACACTATCTAAAACTATAAAATCCAAAACTAAAGGAAGTAATCTCTGACCCCATGAGTTCCCATCCAAAGCACAACCTCTTTGTATGTCTAACTTTTTCTGTCACAGTGAAACTCAATAATGAGGAACCAGTGATTTCCTTAAGGAGGACCCAACAAAGTTTGCTTTGCTTAGGGGCAGGTACAAGAAAGTGTGCACTCAGCTATGTTGTTGTTGTTGTTGTTAGGTGCCCTTGAGTCGGTATCTGACTCATAGCGACCCTCATAGGGTTTTCAATGGCTAAGTGCTTCGGGATTGCCTTCGGAGTGGATTGCCAGGCCCTTCTCCCATTTTTGCGGTGCTGGGAATTGAACTTGGAGCCTCAGAGACTACAGAGCAGCACTCTACCCACTGAGCTAAATCCCAGCCCACACTCAGCTATAGTGACACTTATAAAGAAAAAGTCAAATCAGGGTTTTTAAGGATGGTCATTAACCTGGTCACTGACTATAAGGAATATGATGATTTAAGGACCTATCCTTTGGCACTGGAATGAGGATCCAGAGATTTTGTCCCCTGAAATTCAAAAATGGGGATCTAGGGATTATGTGTTCTGGCATTGGAACTCAGAAATATGGATCCAAGGATTATCTTTACTCCCTTACTTTCTTCCTTCTTTAGATCTACAACTAAACAAAGGACAACATAGAGCTATGGGTACTCAGACATAAATTCCTCAAAATTCACCCTTGTTGGGCCATACAGAGACAGATGATATTTTAAAAAATTAATTTCATGCTGCAATGTATTCTGACCCCAATACAGACTAGGAAAAAAGAAAGAATTAGCCGCATAAGAGAACTTTAACCTATAATACAATACTGCAACTAGATCAGTTCTGCAAGAAGGAAGGTAAATGGTCTGAGGTCCTTCACATTCAGGTATTCATGTCATTGTGCCAGAACCCAGAGTTGTAAGGAAACTCCAAAACTTACTAGGCTTCTGTACCTCTGGGGTATGAGGATGATAGGTTGTAAAATATACAAATTGTGTGGACCACCAAGGAACCTCATCAAGCAATTTGAACCACAAGGCAATGCTTCTGGCCCAGAGCCAAGTGCATCTTCAAAACCTCTTTCAGCAGAACAGCTTACCCCAGAAGAAGTAACCAAGCGTGGGACTTCCTATCACCCAATGACCCTAAACTAGCATAGATGTTTCATTTTCAGAAAGTAGCAAATGGGAGGAATGAACCATCAGCTCCAATGATGGTGGCCCATGAAGACTGAAGCTGCCCCTCAGAAGCCACTGAAGATAATCTTCAAATAGTCTATGGTAACCCTTGACATTGCAAGTAAAATATTACTTTTCTTTCACATACTAGAGTTTCATTTTCAGCCTTGATTGAATACCCTGGGCCCCTTCCTAAACAAATTTGTACAGTAACCAGTGTTAATTAAAACCCAAAACCAAAGGATTCACTTAACCTTTAACATATGCTTTTGGAAACTTAATTTTTCTCCCAGGTTTCCTTAATTCTCCTTAAATGTCCTATCCCCCATTGGAAAGAGATTTCTTTGATGTAAATATCTTAAACTCTCCAAATGATTCCAGAAATATAGCTTTCTTTAATATAAGAGTTAATTACAAAAGGTAATCTAAGGGGCTCTATGTCTAAAGGCTCTTCATGGCTTTAAAGAAAAAAATCTCAAGTTGTATCAGGGATATACAATTAAAAACATGTCCAACCTTACATACTAGACAGGCCAAGCTGTCCTACCACAATCAATCAAGGAAAATGGGGGACAAAGACCCAATTCAAACTCCCCTTCTACCTATGTATTAGATAAAAAGAAATATAAAAGGTTAAAATGTGTTAAAAGAGGTTTATTAAATGAAGGATATGTATGAAATTAAATTGGCTATGGTTAAAGGTTCTATATCTACATCTATAAAGCTTGCTTAAAATAATTATCTGCCTTTAGTAACAATTATAAAAAACTTGAGTTTGAGCAACAAGAATTCCTTGTGTTGTCAAGACAGCTGCACCTTCTAACAATTTTGTCAAGCTTTCAGCTACTTAGGAAACTGTCTTACTCAAGTCAAGATTTATATATGTATCTGTTTTAAAATCTTTAAAGATCATTTGATGAATCCAGTTAAGTGAATAATTATTATCTTAAGTTGTTACAAAATGTTTTACATCATATATGTATGACTAAAACGTACATCTAGGAGCTAAAGGAGCTATATGCATAAACTGTAGTTAAATGTTATTTCAAAGTTGAAAATTAAAATCCATTGCTCTGTTAAGGCTAATAACACTGATCTTCTGGGTACTGAACAACCAAAAATCAAAAGCCAAAATAAATCAGGGCTAAGAGGACAGCCAGTGTTCTGGCCCTCGTTCCAGGTCAGCCAGAAGCCCAGAACAACAGGACCCTCAAAAGGGGCCATAAAATTCTGGTAAGTCATATGTTCTCTTGATCAGAGAGGCCATGGAGACCTCAGAGGATGGCTCTGACCTGTGTATGTTCTACAAAGAGGAGAGTTATTACAGAAGACAATGTTCCCTTAATGCTTGCTTCTAAAAGAAGCCACATGGTCAGCAAACCTTGACTCATCCCAGCAGATGACAAAACTTATAGAGGAAAGACTGAGGGGATCAACTCATAGGTCCACAAAGCAACCCTAAAGAGAGTTGACTGACCTTAAAAACAAAAACAAAAAGGTTAATTATTGGCATCCTATAGGGTCTTATATATCCAGCAAGAAAGTATAGCCAAATATGGAATAGTTAATGAAACTATATAAGAGGAGTCGAATTCATCCCAAATAATCTCAAGGCCATGCTGATTATTATAAAAATCTACTTGAATGGACACTAGTACACAAAGTGTTAAAAAGGGTTAACAAATTCCAATAATCTCCAACCACACCTGTGGTATCTTATAGGTCTAGCCCTACTATCTCTTATAGTTCATCCCATTTAAATGGGACCTTACCAAGTCTTATTAAATACCCCCAAAGGCATCAAACTTTAAGAAAATATCCAATAAACCAGAAGTTGGAATCAAGCCACTGCCTTTACCTAATTCTATACAAAAGAGAGGTACATGCTAGGAAGAAGATCAGTAACTAAATTATACACAGATGTCTCCTATCACATATGTAAATATATTCTAATGTATGTTAACACCTTCTTAGAGTGAATACAAGGCTATCCCATCCAGATCAAAAGAATTAAACTTTTTTTCTGAGTTTTCACAGCCAAGAGCTCCCTGAGGATGAGATTGCTTATACTTGTAAACTATTAGAAGACTTGAGTTCTCTTTAAACAAGAGAAAATAACATGTTAACTTATTATGTGCAGAGATTTCCCATCCTCCAACACACAAGCTCAGGTAGATTGAGACTTTCGATTGCTAGTAGGTAGGGTCTACATCTCTACTCAGATAAAGAAGCTTTAGGAGCCAGATCTTTAGCCTTGATCAGTCCTTACAATCAAAGGATCAAAGTCTCAGAGAGGGGAAATGAGGAAGGAAAGAAACATAGGGAAATTTGGGGTATATGGAATTGGAAAGAGCTTTCACCCCAGGATCTGGTTTGGATCTCACCACTTGAGAATCAGGAACTTTGACATGACCACCAAGAAAATGGTTGTGAGGACACCCTTCATAGAAATGTTATTTGGAGGAGATATTTTAAATAATGAAAATGTTAAAATAGCAAAAAGCCATGCTTGGGGTCAAAATGTATATAACCTGAGTTTGACCTTCCTTTCCCCTCTGTAAGTCTGTGCTTCTTTGAGACATGCCCAAGTAACTCCCTTGTGACTCTTTTCTAAAACCTATAAAATATAGTATATAATCACATTTTACTAAAGGGAAGTTCCTCCAAAACTTAAACAATGGAATTTCTTCTTTTAATCTTATTAACATCACCCAAGCCCATAACAGTAGCCTTTCTAGGTGGATCTTGAGGCTAGGTGCCCAGAGCTGGGGGCCTAGGACTGACATCACAGGGCACCTGCCAGAGGTTAAATAAAATTGTAGGGAACATGAGCCCACACCTCTTGGCTGTCTTCTTCTCTGTTCTCTTGGTAAATCCATACCTATGCCTTGGATGTGTATCTCTGTCTCTCAGTGTCTGCATGTATTCTAAAGTGTGTACTTAATAACCTCTATAACTTTCTTTCATTCTCTCATATTTATCCTGAAATTATTTTCTGTGATGAAGCCAAGAATCCAACTTAACCTGAGTAGAGGTCCCAACTAGGGGAACTACTCAGGATAGATGACCATGCGGAGCTGTATCTGTCTGCTATACCGCCAGTGACAAAACCATATGAGATAGAAAAACATATTGCTCACAGCCTCAGGCATGAGAATTGTCACATAAAATAAATTTCATAATTTTTCAAAGCAAACATTGACAAAGAAATCCACAAAACAACCTCAGGGCCTATAACTATATTTCACAAAGATTCCTGAGTTGATTCTAATCAGATTATGGGGTAGGGGCAATGGCCAAAGACAATAAGAGTAGACCTTAGAAGGGAGAGGACAGCATTCAGCCCTGCTTCTGGTTGAAGGCCCTGCTATCCTGGTAAGTGGTGCTCTCCAACTGACTTGTAGTGTGCTTTGACATTGCTTTTCATCCTGTCTCAAATATGAGACCAGGAGACTAGATTCTATTTCTGTCTTGAATTTCAAATTCATTTGTTTAGGAAGTCTAGCTGGTATATACTTGCAATCTAATGCTATAAATATTTTGTGAATCTAACAGATGCTTGGTTCAAACTGTGTGGGTCATGGACAAAGTCATGCCACATTCTACCAGTGAGAACTTGAACAAGTCATTTAGCTTCTTTAAAATGCTCTCTCCTCTCAGTAAAATGGGAACTAGTGATAGTGCTTACTTAATAGGCATGTTGTGAAGATTAGTAGGTAAATTGCAAGACAGCTGTGTTTATACAGAAATATTAATTGGGTACTGTTCACAATCATAGCCAATATCCTCTGACCACAATGAAGGGTCATGCAGACCCCCTATTTAGTCTGAACTTGTTTTCCCTTTCTTGCCTTAGTTTGTCTTCCCATCCCTCTATTTAGCTTGCTCTTTTTTGTGAAAAGTAACTAAGCAAAAGCTGCAAATGTTCTTCTTGGAGTGGTTTCATGAAGGCCTGACATGTCCACTAACCATGGCACAATAACAAGGACATAGAAGGAGAAGAGTTCACCTAGGTGTGACTGTTCCACCACGAGAGCTCAGTGGCCAACTGTTGAGCAGAGACAGGACTATGCTAACCACCACCCCAACTCCCTCTAGCCTTTGGGACTTTCCACTGGTCTCCCTATTTTTTCCCTCTAAAATCCAATAAAAGCTCTACCATCCCCCTGTACCCAGGGTCAATACCAACATTCATTTCAGGCTTTGACCTGCTCACACCTGGAGGCAAATAATCTCTAGCACATTAGCTTCACATTTAGTCTCTGATATGCTTTCAGTTTGCTGCTATTGGGACCCTAAAAAGACCCTAACACCTCTAGTGTTGAAACCCTGGAGGGTTGATGAGAGGCTCTTCTCACTCCAAACAAACTCTCCAACCCTCCTGAAGCTTCCTGGGGAAGAACTGAGGAACTGAGCAGCCCTGTACATGGGGTCCTTGGACCCCCACTACCATGACTTTCCATCCAGTCAACACCAACACAAAAGGAAATTTGGTCTTACCTGAGCTGTGCCACACCCTGTGTTTACTAGAGGTGAGTCAACACAGATCTCTTCCGGGAGCTCCTGTGTCCTTCACTTCAACTGGGAAAAAGCTGAGCACTCAGTCAGGTCCCTTCCAAGGCACTGGTCCTCTGGCCTTTCACATTTCTGGCTTTTCTTGTGACAAGTAGATGTCCTTCCTCTCCACTAAGCCCAATCGTTGGCAACATGTGAGGCCAATGCCTTTGGGATTTTACAGACAGTACCCTGCCATCCTCCATCTCTTTAGGGATCAAATCAGGTGCCACTATTGGCACTTCTGTGTATATTAAATCCCCAAACCCAATAAACATTTAAAACAAAAATGAGGACAACTGTACACTGTGACTGTGACTCTGGCCACCTACCCCCACAGCTGTCAAAGTCCAAGGATTTCCTTACTGGATGCAAAATTCCCTAATTAAATGTTCAAGCTCAATACCAGGAGCATCCTCAACCCAGATAAATGAAAATGTTTTCCCTTTTTATTCCCACAGCAGTTCAGCTCACCAGAATTCAGGAAGAGTAAGATCTGGAGCCCCTGGAATAGCTACATTTATAGATAAAAAAAGACCAACAGAGATAAATTGGAAAAACAGTCTTCTCCCACCTGAAGTTCCAGGTTTGGGTTACTGGTGATAATCCTGGCTATCTTTGTTATTGTCCTCTTTCTCTTGGTGAGACTTTGTATTCTCCCTTAGGGACTAAATCATTTTAGAAACACAATCTTATGCCTATATTTTCCCTAATTCACTTTGAGGACTTTCTATTTGCACTTTCGGAAGATCTCACTTGGTACCCTTTCCCTCCCATTCAGATGTTATAGATTTGATATATGAACTTCACTTACAAGGCACTTTTACTTTTCTATAACCCAAAGAGACAATATTTTTATACTCTGTGTATATATGCTTATATCTGACCTCCTTCCTTAATTTTATATGACTGGGACAATGACTCTATTCTCCTTGAGTCTCCTAGCCCTGTCCACCACAATAACTGCTGACCCTTCCTTCTGGCCCATAGTGAATCTCTCAATACACCTCATCTATCAAACTTTACCCAACTTGTCCTTCTGCTGGGTTTGTACAACAGCAAAATACACCGATTTACACATTTTCCCAGCAACCCTCTCTGAGTGGGTGTCCACAAGAACTCAAATACATCATTCTCCTATAACATTGGGACCAGCCTTCATGCTGAAACTGTCTTTGATGCTTCTGGAGGGTAAAGTTGATGTCCTCAGCCTTCTATCCCAAACGAATAAGTTTTACAAAACAGGGACCCAAAAGGTCTTTGAAGCTTTAATGGACCAAATTCAGGACTTCATGGATTTAGAAACCAAAACCAAGTGTCCCCACCAAGTCCCTCCACCACCAATAAAGTAAAAGATTGCCTCCAGAAGGCTCCAGACACAGGCACCACTTTACATCACTTGACAAGTGCCACATGGGGTTCACATAAGGACCTTACCATCTGATCTATGCAACTATACTCTGACTATCCCTCCGCCCACTTATTTTTCCTCTGATTCTCTTACTTTACGCAAAAAAATATCTGGGGTAAACTGGTCCACCAAAAGTATCCCATTCGCTCAACCTCCCTTTTATGCATTATGCCACCCAGTGGTTCCAACACTTCTGACTACTGCCAAAGAAGATATCCCTTCTATAAAAATACTCTCTTTAATATTTGAGGCTCACACAAGTTTAACCAAACTGACTGTATTCTTCTTAAGCTCCCAACACCTATCTGTCTATTCTTACACTCTCCCACGTTTCAACTGGTACTTGAGACCCTATGACCCAACCTTCCCTCTCCCGAAGACCCAAGGCTACAGCCCCTCACAATGGCCTCTGTGTCTCTGACCTTCCAGAGCTGGGAAAGAGACACTGTTCAAAAGACTTTCATCCCCTTACTATCTGTAGACTTATGGGGTTGCTTTCAACCTTGTCAGGGAATATTCTTCCTCTGTGGCAACTGGGCATATGTTTGCTTGCCCACTAACTGGACTGGCACTTGTACCCTGGCATTCCTTTTCCCTCCCATCCCTTACTTTAATGGTGAGGAGCCCACCCCTCTGTCTGTCACTCAACCTATACTTACATGCCAAGGCCCTGTTCCCTTATTAGTAGGATTGCGAATCACTAAAGGGACAACCAGAGCTGCCATTGGGGGCACTGGACATTACCAGCTATTCCAGTTATCAACTAAGCTTGGAGATTCTCTCAATGAGTTAGCAACTCAATTAACCCAACCCCAAGAGCAATTAGACTCTTCATTGTCATTAACTCTAGAAAACAGAAGGATTGCAGATCTCCACACAGATGAAAGAAGAGGACTATGTACTTTGTTAGGAGAATGTTGTTTCTATACTAACAAGTCAGGAATAGTTAGAGATGGAATAAGAAGACTAAAAGAAAAGACTAAAAAATCCAGAGAAGGACAAACCTCTTTCTGGTCATGGCCCTCTTCTTTGTCATCTTGGTTACTTCCTCTGCTCACACCACTTCTCATAATAATAATCCTCTTAATATTTTTACCTTGTCTTCTTCAATTTCTGAAGAAGTTATTAATAACTCCCTTTGTCCAACAAGCCTATCCTTTACTCCCTACAAAATACCCAGCCCTGGGTATGGAATGTCCCCTGAAAGCTCTCTCTAGGACTTCACGATGCCCCCAAATCAGCACAAAGTAGCCTATGAGAACGACGCCCCTATCCTTTTTTCTCAATATCAAAAGATGAGACTGAACGGTTCTGTAAACCCCTGTTTAACTAGCCTGAACTTGTTTTCCCTATCTTGTCTTAGCTTGTTTTCCCATCCCCCTACTTAGCTTGCTCTTTTTTATGAAAAGTAACTAAGCAAAAGCTGCAAGTGTTCTTCCTGGAGTGGTTTCATGAAGGCCTGACATGCCCAGTAACCATGTCACAGTAACAAGGAAATAGAAGGAACAGAGAAGTTCACCAAGATGACTGTTCCACCACAAGGGGCCAGTCATAGACTGCTGAGCAGAGACAAGGCTATGCCAATTATGCACCCCCTTCCTTCTAGCCATTGGGATTTTCCACCCACCTCCCCCCTTTTTCCTTCTAAAACCCAATAAGAGCTCCCCCAATATGCCTACTCAGAGAGGACGTCAATGCTCACTGCTGGCCTCGCCCCGCTGGCACCCAGGGGCAAATAAACTCTGCTTATCACCTTCCATTTGGCTTCTGTGGTCTGCTTTCAGCTCACCACTGATGGGAACCTAAAAAAGGCCCTAGCACACAACAGCATGTATCCCAAAGGGAGGAGTTAATCCTGCAGGGAGCAAGCTCATAACTATTCCTGCTTCTCTCTCATTAGCTGATCAGAAACCTTAGTGGTCCTAAACGTGCAGATGGTTGGATTCTTTTACCTGTAATATCTATAGGGGAAACTTTTATCATGTTGGAAGGAGGCTTGGTGGGGAAGGTCTCCAAGAGCTATTAATAACTAAAAAATCAAGTGCCCTACTGTTACTCAGACTAGAGCAGCACCCCAATACCAAGTACAGAACTCGAAAGGAGTGAGGAGCCTGCCTGGGCAGCTGTCCCAGGAGCTCAGGCCCATGGACTCTGCCTTGGCAGGGCACCCACAATAGTCTACCTGCTGGCTCTTTTCAGATAACTGCTTTTTTCCTGTCCCTAGGCCATGCTTTTACTGCCTCAGACTCAAAACAGCTGACCGCACCTCATCGCTCAAAAGGATCTTTTAGCTATCTGCTTTCTACCACTTCCTTCCCAGAGGCTTACTTTGTTTGACCTTCATCATCTCAGGCTGTAGCCAGTTTCTCTTTAGAGTTGCATCCCTGCCCTGTCCTGAGTGCCCAGGCCTTTGCCTGGAGGCTGGAGACCTTCACTGGGAGCTGCAGCTGAGGTGCAGGTCTTCTGTAGCTAAGGATGGTTAAGTCCTTGTCTTTGGATATGGCCAGCCCAGCAAGTCCTTTTCCTTCCATATAGTCACAGGGGAGGCTCACAGGTGGCGGGGTGCAATGTTGATGCAGTGGGATGTTGTGCCCTTCACAGAGGAGACCATAGAAAACAACAGAGAAGGGATAGGAAAAGAAAAAACAAGCCCATGGAGAGAGTAAAGCAACTCATTCGTTTCCTTCACAATTATTCTATTATCATAACAGAAATCCATGAAGTAGGTGTAGGAGACTTTAGCTAAGTCCCTCATGATTGGAACTATGCTGCTTATAGCCTTTAGATACGAAAGCACCTCATAGGTGGTTACCCTCAGAACCAGTCTGCTTTTAATTCTTTGTTTGGTTCCTGTTCAAAATTCCATTTAGGGAAAAAATAATGTTTTTTTTTAGCCAAAAGAAAAATTGTAAACCATTGTTGTACTTAAGATGCACAGATCCTAAAACCTGGGAATTCACCAGTGTGTTCTGGATACCAACCTGCTCTCCTGGGGTACATACAAAAAGGATGATCTGTGTTTGAATTGCCAGGTGACAAGGATGAATCACAACAGTTGGTCCAACTATTGAACATTGACCATTCAGTGAAACAACCATCATTCATGTGATCTGCAGGGAAAAAAAAAAAAAGCATGTTTTTTTTTTTTTTTTTTTTTTTTGTGGCACTCAGGGCCCTTTGGAAGTTGCCTCATTTTGTGTATCTTCCCTTTCTGTCACACAGCTCTCCAAAATGGCCACAAAGGTGACTGAAGTCAGGTTTCCCAAAACTAGACATAAGTCAAGCATCCATATAAAGGCAGATGCTGAGAGAGACCCAGCTCCCCCTGGATGTAAATTATAACTCAAAACCTTGTGCAGTTGAGGCAATGCAGGTGGCTTTCAAGCTCTCAGGCCAATGACTAATTTGACCTAGGGCTGCACTGGCAGGACTTTGATCCCTGGCACCTCCATCTCCCAGCAAAGGAGGTCAGGGAAGCTCCTGAAGCCCTTAAGGAATCCACCAAGGGAATCTAAAGTGCAGGGCCTTACATATAAGTACACAATCCAGGCCACAGTTGCAATGAAATGATAAATTAGATTTATGTTTTTTAAATTACTTTAGACAGAGACTGTGCTCTTCAATTCCTCTCTGGCTCTACTTCTCTCTAGTTCATTACACCTAAGCACTTCCTGTCTTACTTTTCACTAATTTTACCAGAATAGGTTATATTATCAAATTTTTAATTGGATAGCCATTGGGCTTGATGGTTTCAGGGCTTTATATGCCTGAGGTAAACTATAACAGGACACCAGAGACTCTACCAACCAGAACCTCCCAACTAAGCTCTAACTATGGACTTTTGATTTTAGCTAATCAAATATATTTTCTTTCTCATATTTTTGGGAACATTTTATAAAAGTTTTCTCTAGTTGCACCCCCACTGGAGCATTGAACTGCTTGGGGTCTGGTGCCATCTGATTCACAAATTACTGTCTGTTCAAATAGATGTTGTTAGGTACCATCAAGTTGGGTCCAACTCACAGTGACTCTCATGGGATTTTCAATGGTTTGTTTTTGTTTGTTTGTTTATTGGGGGACTGTTTCTGGAGTGGACTGCCACATCCTTCTCTCATTTTTGTGGTGCTGGGGATCGAATCCAAGGCCTCAGAAAGCACAGAGCAGCACTCTACCAATTGAGCTAAACCCCAGCCTGTCTGTTCAAATAAGCTCTGCAAAATCTGAATATCCCTAAAGTTTAACTTTTAATGGCCCAATGCTGACAATACTAGGTCAGATCTTCCTCGTTCTGGTGTTTTGCAATCTTCCAATTTAATTTTTGACTGCTTACTTCTTATTTCGCTGGGATTTAGCTCAGTTGGTAGAGTGCTGCGCTGAAGTCTCTGAAGTCCCTAGTTCAATTCCCAGCACCGCAAAAATGGGAGAAGGACCTGGAAATCCACTCCCAAGGCAATCCCAAAATAGTCAGTCATTAGTCAGTCATTAAAAACCCTATGAAGGTCGATATGAGTCGGATACCTACTTGACGGCACCTAACAACAACTTCTTTTTCTGTTTCCATATAAGCCAAAGTTGATTGTTCACTAGCCATAATGTTCATTTCTGTTCTTCATTCTGTAGTAAAAGAAGCCAATATTCATAGCAATCCTTCAGTGTAGCCTATTTTTTAATTTTTATTTTATTTTATTTTAATTTTTAAATTTTAATTTATTTTATTTTATTTTATTTTAATTACTTCTTCATTAGCCAAAAGTAGAAATATTTCATCAGGATAGCTCAGAGTTTATATTTTCCAAATTCTTTCATGTTTGAGGTTGTCTATGGTACACATGTCTCTTTTCTGATTGTATGAAATACTAATAGTATAATATTCGAGGATCATACTTTCCTTAAATACTTTGTAGACATAATTCTATTATTTCACCCTTGTATATTCCTATGGAACGTTCTATTGGCAGACTGGTATTTTCTTCCTTATGAAGTACACTCTCTGGCAGGTGCTTGAATGATTCTCTTTAATTGTGTATTTCAATGATTTAACAAGAACAAACTCCAATGTCAAGCATTAGAATCACAGTTTCCTAGAATATTGTCTTTTAGGTTTATTAGATTTTATTTCTGCTTCATATCAGGAATGCACTTCCTTAATTTTCTATATATTTTCTTCTACACTTTTAAAATTCTCATCAGAGGCACCAAGTGCATTGTCTTTGACGCTTTCTACATTGATTAGCTTCTAGTTGACTTTTGGAATGGCATGATCTTTTCATTAACCTTTACTATGAATATCAACTTTCCTTCTATATAACTAAAGTGATACTATGCTGTACCTACAGAGTTCTCTGTTTATTATTAATTACATATGCTATGCTCTGTTTATGTCCATAATTATTTCAGTTTAAAATCTTTCTTCTCATGAGCCACATGATTGTATCATGTTATTTTTCAGCTCTTCATAATTGAGCCTATGTTGCTACAAATCTCCTGTGAGGACCTTCTTGCTATTTAGTTTACTTTTCTTTTTGCATTAACTGTTTTTTGTTTTTTGTTTTGTTTTGTTTTGTTTTGTTTTGTTCTTTTGGCTTGTAATGTTTGCATGTTAAGCATTCTCTTCTGATCCTGATCTGGTGGTAATCTTCCACTGTTTTGTTCATCATATTCATGTATGCTTAGCTTTTTTTCTGCTGTTAATTTACTTCTTGAATCTATTTTGGCAATGAGATGTCTCCTGAGTGTTGGGTTTGAACCCTCAATCTTATCAGAGGAGGTGAGAGAAGATAGATGTGACAGGAGATTCCTTGAAGGCAGAGTAGGGACTATATGTAAGGACTATATGTAAGTGGTAGGGTAGTAGGGACTATATGTAAGTGGTCCTCTTCCTTTCCAGTGACTCTCTACAATTATAAGGTTTTTTTGTTTTGTTTTGTTTTTCTGCTCCAATATCTCCAAATATAATTGTCAGTACATACTTGTTTTGGTTATTTGGTAGTAATCAGGGGCATGGAACATGGTTTACCCCTCCTTGTTGCTCCCATGACAACTAATCACCTGGTTGGTTACTTCTGGGTCCATTCCTGGTGGCTTCCAGAACCTCCAGCCTTAGAAGCCATCACGTTGCAACCATGTCCCATGATTATCCCTTCTATCACTTCCCTATGCAACTCAGATGTCCACTTTACAATGCTTGGTATTTCCTTGGATAGAAAATTTGTGTCCAAATAAGGTGATCAGTATTTTAC
The DNA here is from genome assembly GCA_007922755.1 of Pedetes capensis. NCBI lineage: Eukaryota > Metazoa > Chordata > Mammalia > Rodentia > Pedetidae > Pedetes > Pedetes capensis. The sequence goes on along the minus strand of VMDO01014269.1, from coordinate 30,496 downwards.
TGCTTAGAATAAAGATAAAAAACTATCTCTAATGTTACTATACATACTTAATATTTAATTATAAAAAATTAAATGTGTGCAAAAGTATAGATAATAGATTAATAAGGCTTTTATACATTCATCACACAGCTCACTAATAATCAAATGATGGCCCATCTTATCCTCTACTCCTTCATATTATTTTGATAAAAATCTTAGACAGCAAATAATTTCACTTGTCAAACTATCAGCTTATATAATCAAATTACTTTTGAACAAATGTAATCATACACTGCTTCAAATTTAATCATAATAAAAGTGCTTTAATGATGATGTGGTTTTCTTAAGAACTATATTTGTTTATAATAGAAAATCTTCAGTATGGGCTTATTGTTGAATTCACACAAAGTTTTTACTGGGAGTTGGGTGGAGAATATAGTGCAGAAATTATTTCCTTTAAATTCACCTAGCATATATTCCATTCCATGTTCACAAAATGCCACTTGTCTAAGTTAGGATGGTCTTCAACAAAGAAGAATCAAATACATTATTGGTTACAAATATTCTAATACTTCTCAAGACAAGAATGACACCAATATGGGAATGACACCAATATGACATCAACGTGGGATAAGGTGTCAAGACAGTGATGCACCTAATAATATCTTCTAGTATTTTTGTTTGTTTTATTTTGCTTTTGCTTTGTTTTGTGGTACTGGGGAGTTGAACTCAAGTCCTCATACATGCTTTGTGCAAGCCCCCCAGCACTGAGCCATACTCCTAACCCATTTTTTACTTTATATTTTGAGATAGGGTCTCACTAAGTTACACAGGCTGCCTCTGGCCTCAAACTTGCGATCCTCCTGCCTCTGCCTCCCAAGTCACTGTGATTAAGTCATGCACCACTGTGCAAGAGTCTCTAGCTCCTTTTTACTGCCACATTTCTTCCTGTATGTCTCTTATTTTGTAACACTCATAATTACCTGTGTGATTCAATAGTTTATGTGTAAAATTAATAATAATTGTAAACCATACAATCAATTAAAATCATATTATCAGTTAAAAGAACATGGAAATTATGTTGTCTGAAAAGTATATTAAAATATTGTTGGCAAATATATTGTGAACCAAAGTTTTTGTTTGGAACTGTTTGCATATTATAGGGCTAGACAATTTTTTTTGTAAATGGAAGCTTCCTCTCATCCTGTTTTTTATCTGCCAGTCATTTCCTTTTAGTTCCTTCCACAATTTGCTGTAAGAGAAAAACACATGAATTTCTTTGTGTCTATCTGAATTCATATCCTGTGGACACTAGGGAAATTTCTTGGTGTATCTATGCCTAGAACTCCCTGGAGGTAAAATGGGGCAATATTTAGATAATTCAGTAACCTCCCAATAAATAATTGGTAGGTGGGTAAATGAATAATGTCATTACTTCTAGGTAGTAGGTGAGGATTTAACAGATGTTCTCCATCCGTCCTGTTTTGTATTCCTCTCATATGAAATCTTGGTTTCACTGTCATCTGCTGGTTTTATGCTTGATGAAAAATTCATATCAGATGCTCAGTGTCTAACAACATGGTTTGTGCTTCCAAATCTGAATTACCACTTACCTATAACTCAGATTTTCTGTTTGTAGATTCCAGTATCAGGGATATAGTTTAAATTACAGACTTGTTCTTACAGTATTATCTATTTTCCATTTGTGGCCATCAAAATAAGGTGACAAGAAAAGCAGGGAAAAAGAACAGAGGAATATTTGTTAAGAGAGTAAGTTAGGTTTCCACATGTTTATTTTATGTTATGATTTAATAGTTTGGTGATAATGGTGAGGATGGATATCCTAGGGGGAGGTGGACAAGAGACCTGGGCTGAGTGGGAAAGAAGGATAAAAAATATGTTTCAGTATATAACATTTTGCCATCTTTCTTACTTGACCTGATTGGCCTTATTAACCTCTGCTCTCTCTTTTGGCAATGCCAAGTTATTTCTGGTACTTTTGAACAGAAATGATTTTCTCATGTTCTGACCAAGTCCACTCAAATGGCATAAAATATAGAACCAATCAAAAAGTGGCTTCTGGAAAATAATGCAGTCTTATAATAATACATCAGTGAGATTATTCTGTCAAATGAGTATCCTGAACACAGTGCAATTGCTTTGCTTTGAATATGTCTGCCACATACATGCAAAAAGCCAAAATATGTTGAAAGAGCACTGACAGTATATTCTTAACTTTTTTGAATGAAATCCAAATGAATAAAGGAGAAGAATCTCACCAATATATCTGGGTAGAAATTTTAAGATGCCTCTCCATTCTTTCTGTTTATCCAAAGTATTGTTGCTCATTTGGTGGCTCCTGGAGGTTAGGATGTGCCATGTCTTGTCAGGACTACAAGACAGTAAGGTAGATGTTTCTGAAAGGGTGGGGTGATAAATGTGCATTTCAGTTCCTTCTATACTCAACTGAATCAAAGGTGGGTGTTTTATTTCCCAGTCTGTCCACACCAAGCTAGGGAAAAGTGATGTGACATTCCCTAGCATCACATTCAGGATGTACTTCTGTTCCTGGGGAGAGCGCTGTTAGAAGTGAGTTTATTGTAAATTTATATCTTTTTCCCCATCCAATCCCAGAAGTGGGTTATTAGAAGCACCCTTAGGTGGGCACTATAGAAGTGGTAGCACTTAATGAGTGCAAACTATGTATCTAGCACTCTGCCTAATAAAAGGAAATAGGAATGAATGCATTTTTGTTCTATAAATATACCACCAAATGTGTTGTATTGATACAATGGTTGATTTGTCAATGAAAAGGAATGGAGTATCTTAGCTACACCATGGATGTAGCTTCAAAACATGCTCAGTGAAAGAAACTAAACATAAAGATCATATATCATAAGATTTTATTTTTATGAAATGTCTCAAAAAGCTAAATCTACAGAGAGCTAATGTAGTTTAGTGGTTGTAAGTGGCTGGGAATAAATGGGGAATCATTTTTGAAGAGACAGAAATATTCTAGAATTGGATTCTGGTGATGGTTACAGGAATCTGTAATTAATTTTTAAATAATTATTAAATTATACACCTAAAACAAGTGATGAATATACATTAAAACAGCTACTATGGAATGGCTAGTTGTAATCAGCCAACACTAAGGAACCACCATAACTCTAACCAAAGCTGAAAAACAGCTAAATCCTTCAATCTATTTGCTGCACCAGCACACCAGTAGACCTAATTAAAGACTATTTCCTGACCAATAAAGACAGGAACTTGTTAAAACCACAAAACAGTAATTCATGTAGTCTGCCATAGCCAGAAAGAAAAGGTCAAATGTAATTTTCGGCCAGCACAAAACTCCACTTCCTGCCATAAAAACTCTTGACTTTTTTCCCTCAGGGAACCACTTGGTAAATTCTTCCTCCATGTGAGTTCCCTTGCTTGCACAGTAAGTAAGCTTAGTGCATACTTGCTTTGTCAGTCTTTGGATTTTGTCTTTCCTTTGTGGAAAATAAATCAATGCTATATTCTTACACACTGGTGTAAGGGATCTGAGATTCACTCAATGCACTGCACTACCAATCAGGCACTGAAGTACCTAGGCTACATGACCAAATGCCTGTCTAAAATACACATGCCAAAAGATAGGAAAATCTATTGATGGAAGGATCCACTGGCATTCCAAAAGCAAACTCTGAATTTGATTTTCCCTCCTCACAACCATTTCCCTAAATGCTGAGCTTTCAGCACTCTTTTGGGGGTAGCTTTATCCTTTGCTCTGAGACATAACCTCAAAGACCTTATAGTTTTGTAAATGTGAGGCAAAGCAGCCAGAGATGAGAGATTTATGCAACACAGCACCCAGAGCTGAACGACCCCGAGATGATGGTGTGAGAGTGGGCTGCCCCAGAGTGGCTCTGACCCTCTCTTGGGAGAGAAGCAAAGACCAGAAGCTGATGAGCTGTTTCCATGAATAATTTGGGCAACAGCAGGACTTTAGGGGCCAAGAAACAATGAGGCTTAAATTTAGGACAAGCCATGCTCTCTGCCATCAATAGCATTGCTCTGATAATGCAGAAATAGTGTGCATTATAAGTAGTAGTTTTCTATTATGTTTTCTAATTAGTTTTATTAGTTTACTAAGGCATAATACCCTACACTGGATGGCTAAAACAGCAGAAACTAATTTACATACAGTTCTGGAGATTATAATTCTGAGCTCCAAGTGTTAGCACATTTGGTTTCTCCTGAGGCCTCTCCCCATGGCTAGCAGATGACCACCTTTTCGCTGTGCCACACACTATCATTGTGAGCCTTTTCTGTGTTAATCACCTCTTCTTCTAAGGACACAAGTTGTATTGGAGTATGGCCCATGAATATCACCTCATTTCACCTTAGTTATCTCTTTAAAGGACTTTGCTCTAAATACAGCCACATTCTGAGGTAGTATGGGTTGTTGTTGTTGTTGTTAGGTGCCGTCGAGTCGGTATCCGACTCATAGCAACCCTACATACAACAGGGGACACCCTATTGTCAGTGCTTCTCTGCTGTTCATAGGGTTTTCAATGGAGGATTGACTTTTAGGAGTGGGTTGCCTGGTCCTTTTCCCAAGCCTAGAGCACCTGGGGTTCCCAGGTGGTCTCTCATCCAAGGACTAACCAGGCCCGACCCTGCTTAGCTTCTGAGATCTGATGGGATTGGATGCCACAGGGCTACAGCTGCAGGCTAGTATGGGTTAGGACTTCAAAAAAAATGGATTTGAGGGGAGATGCAATTCTGCCTGTCACATTCTGCCCTTCTGCCCCCCAAATTCATGTCTTTTTTGTATTAAAAATGAATTCATTCCACTCTAACAGTCATATAGTCTTAATACATTCCAGCATCCACTGTAAGTCCAAAATCGCATCTAAATATCATTGAAATCAGCTATCTGTGACATTATAGGTATGATTCATCTTGAGGTAAAATTCCTCCAAATACAATCCAGTAAAATCAGACAAGTCATATCTTTCTATCATATAATGTTCAAAGAGGTATAGAATAGATACTCCTATTCTAAGAGGGAAATATTAGAAAGAAGAAAGGGGTCCCAAGCAGGATCAAAGCCCTGAGAATTTCCACTAGCTTTTAAGAGTCAAAGATGATCCTCTTTGGCTCCATCCTCTGTCTTTCAGGATCACTGTGGTGGCATCCTCAGGATCCAAGAGAGCAATGGCCTCACCTTCTCAGCCTGGGGGCAGCAATATGGCCACTGAAACCAAAAGAGGTGACTCTGAGACCAAAGAGGAGAGACTCCCATACTCTAAACCCAAGGTTGCAGTGGCCTTCAGTTTTGGAGAGGTCCTGCTACTGAAATCTTCAAAATCATCCAGAAAGCAGTGTTGCAAACTGTACCATAAATTTGTTTTGGGCCCCAAGTGTATGGCTTTGGGCATACTCTTACATGGCCTCATCTATGCCATACTAACAATTCAAGTGACTTAACGGATCTTTCTTATTTACCAGAGAAAGGGAAATCAAACCAGAAAATCATCTTATATAAATGATATTGCTGGCAAACATCCCCTCTGTACCCACTTCTGTCTTCAGGGGGCCCTGGCCTGTCTAGTAGCCTGAATGACTCCACAAGGGAGGAAACTAACTTGAATTTCCACTAGATTTTAGACTTAATGTTGAACCCAGGAGAATTTCCAGGCTTCTGTGAAAGAGATATGTTTTCCAAAAAATAATAAGTCATTGCTAATCATATTTCCAATGCCATACTGAATCCTAGGGGAAATATTTTGAGTGGAATCCCCTTACTCATGACATTGTACCTACTTGTGACCCTAAACTGGGTTTTAAAAATGTTTTCCACCTAGGATATTTACTTTTACCAGAGTCTTTTTGGCTTCTGCCTACTTTTCTGTATTTGAAATAACAATTCTTCCAAGCTTGCTTGTGCCTTGAGAGGATATGAATGCTGTAAAAGAAATCAGTGTATATGATTCCTATGAAAAATGTTTATGAGGCATATAAAGTTAAGATTAATTCAGTTAAGGTAATTAATCCTCAAAGCTCTCTCATTTTCTACTCAGACATTTGATTTACTTTTCTCCTCGAGGAAACATCTCTCCCCTTTTCAGAGCCAAGATTCTCCAAATTGCTCTGGAGATTGTTTCAGAGGACCATTCAGTTCATGCCTCTTCTGCTTAGTATCTCAGGTAGCTGATTCGGGTCCTAACAATGTCGCCTATACTTCATTAGGAGCCAAAATGAGCCAACAAAACCACAAAGCTAAATAATAGCCAATGTTTACTAAATGGCAGGCACTACTCTAAGAGCCTAGGTGTATTAAATCACTGAATCTTATCAATACTCTATGAAGAAGGTGTTATAAAGTAAATGCTTTTATCAGCCCAATTCCATGTGTTATATCTGTAATTCTTTGTGCTTATTAAGGAGGATGAAGACCTCTAATTGAGGTTAAAAGAAGTCATTTAGAGGATCTGATACTAAAGGATTAGTGTCCTTATAAGAATATTATAAGAATAGATTTCTGTTGGCTTTCTCTGCCTATGTACATGCCAAGGAACGGCCACACGAGGACATAGCCAGAAAACAACCATCTACAAGCCAGGAAGAGAGAATGCTCCAGAAACTGACTCTGCCTGACCTTGCTATAGGGTTTCTCCAGAGAGTAAAGGTAGGGGATGCAGAAGAACATCCCATAAAGCAAAAGTTGGCCTCTCACAAAAATTACCCGCCCTAAAATGTCAATAGTGCCAAGGTTTGGAAACTTCTAGAAAAGTGTGTGTGTTTAGCATGCTATATCAGGGACCAGGTAATGAGGAAGAGGGTGAGAGGAAGGCTTTTTAGAGTGTACATCTCTCTATTTCTCCTCAATGCTTTGTTATAACGATGTGCAAAATCATACATGACTAAGTGATGAGACTTGTATCCTGTCTGGATATATGTCTTGGTTTGTTTTTCTTTTGGTTGAATAGTTTTTTGGAGAAGGCCCATCTGATGTTTCATAGAATCTGAATTTCTGGCATTAATTGGAGTTTTCTTATATATGTATAAGGAAATAATGTTTATGATTCCTAAAAACATCACTGAACCCTATAATTACTGCTATTAATGTCATCTTGTGAAGATAGTATCTAACTTAACATGGTCATTTGGCACAAAATTAAGCATGTAGAGTTCTCCTAATGATCCAGATGCTATTATTTTTAAAATAATTTTGGTCCAAGGAGAACAAATAATCTCGTTCATTTAAATGTCAACTGTGACTCCAGAAGAAAGTGTGGGCTTAGTTTCTTGCTATTAGGTCAGTCGTTCTCAAGAACTACCACTAGATTATTGTTTCTAGAAATCCCTTCTTTTTCCCTATTCTAAATGTAAGATCTCACCATCTCACTCCCAGAACTTAAACAATTGTTTTAAAGTAAGTGAATCTCAACTTTATATCCCAAGCTTCAAACTTGTTCCTAATTTCCAGTGTGTCATTTATAACTGTGTAGCATAGCTGATTCCTCTGAGCAAGACATGACCATAGCCATCTTGATACAGAACACCTATAATCACCTTGGGGAACTTCCCACAGTCATTGGCAATGAAATAAGCAAAATTGGCCTATGGTAATGGTAATGAGGCTATTAACATTCTTGGAGAGAGGCCTACAACCATTGTACTGTGGCATCTGATCCCATCAGATCTTCAGAACTAAGCAGAGTTGGGCCTGGTGAGTACTTTGATTGGAGACCACCTGGGAACACCAGGTGCTGCAGGCTTGGGAGAAGGACCTGGCAATCCATTTCCCAAAAACAATCAGCCATTGAAAACTTTATGAACAGCAGAGAAGCACTAACAATAGTGTTTTGCCTGTTGTACATAGGGTTGCTGTGAGTCAGACACCAACTCAATGGCACCTAACAGCAATAAGTTTGAGAGAGGGGGAGGAGAGTTACAAGAGCCTCTTAAATTCCCCCACAAGACCCTTCCCTGAGGTGCCAGTCACTAGCCCCTCCTGTCCTAGTTGCAAATTTACATAGAAGGTGAGTTATTGGCTATGTGTGTCAGGGGAACTCTCCAGTGGGCCAGCTGCCCATGAGTTACCCATGGGACTCTTTGGTGGTACAGCTGTCTTTAAGCTTCCAGGGACTCAAATTTGCTCCTGTAAGTGACCCAAGTGCTGGGAGGGACTCTTCAAGAGGATCTCTTTGGTGATACAGTTATCCTTGGTAATCCTTGGTGGGAACTCCTTGCAAGCATCCTCCCTGTGATGTAGCTGTTCATAAATGTTGTCTATGAGTCACCCATGACCCTGTAAGCAGCCCTAATAATCTCACGGTTCCCCAAATTCAACCTGATACAATCCTTTCTTTGATCTGTCTGTGCCCTGCCCTCAATCTGGGGAGAAAGGATGTTCTTTTTATGTCTTCTCAGTGAAAGTAGTTTGTGTAATAAATTGTTTACCAGACATCTATACCTCAATAGCTTGCCAGGTCATGTCTAAAACCCAGTTTGTCATCAACCCACCCCAAGCCAGCTCCTCTTCCTAATGAGCCTTTCCCCCATAGCATCATTTTGTCATAGTCATCCAAAATCAGAAATGCCCTGTTATTGTTCTTAGGTGCTGTTGAATGCGGTCCAATTCATAGAGACCCTTATAGGGTTTTCAATGGCTGATTTTCTCAGGATTGTTTTTTTTTTTCCCATGAGTGGACTGCCACATCCTTCTCCCATTTTTGCAGTGCTGGGGATCGAACCTGGGTCCCCAGGGAGAGCAGAGCAGGAGCTCTACCAACTGAGCTAAACTCCAGCCCAGAAATGCCCTGGATACTGTTAAACCATAACTTTTATCTTTTACCTCCTTATCAAATCCACATCCAAGTGCTGACAATTCAACCACCACAGTATTTCTGGCATTGCTTCCCTTCTTCAGATTCCTGCTGCTACCACCCTGATTCAGGCCCTGCTTTCAATTGCCCTGATCTCTAGAGAAACAGTTCCCATTGATCTCTCCACCCCAGTATCTTCTTGCTGCCTCTTCCTTGATCTGATCATGTTACCCACTGCCCATAGCCTTCAATGGCACCTATTGTCAAATCTTTCACTTTGCTTTCCAGGTATTAGTAAAATGAGATATGAATATGTTCTCTGGAAATTAAAGGACATCATTTAAACTGTGATTTACTGAGAGAATTGTGGGGATTTCTTTAAATTGTTGATAAAAATCCAAAGAAATCTTTGTAGAAGTAGTTTGATGAGAACCAGTTCCTTGAAGAACTTTGGACAGTCCAAGGTGCTCTGAAAGCTCTGGGTACTGGGACAGAGAATTAGTCTACAGTTGTAGGGAGAATTTGGGAGAAAATTGGCAAAAAAACCCAAACTGAGAAAACAGCTTTTGAAGATCTGGTTTGTAAATTAGAAATCTAGGGAAAATGAAAGTAACTTGATTGGACGTTTGTATAAAACCCTTCACAAATCCCCCAAACCTGATTGGACAATTGAACTCAAAGCTGATTGGCTCAGGCCATTCCATGGGTGAACTATATAAGGAGCTGCACTGCAGCAGCTCACATTTTTTTCACCTGGACCTTTGACCACCAACAAGGAAAGACCCTTTTTTGCCTGGATCACCGATGAGGAAACAACTCTCTCCACTCTCTCACCTGGACCTTTGGTAAGGAAAGAATGCTCTCCTGCGATGACCAGCGAAGCAAGAACTCTCTCCTTGTGACCACTGAGACCACCAACATGGGAGCATCTGCCCTTGAGGCTGTATAAGAGCTGCTAGCACTTAAAGCTGTATGCTTTGGGTTTTCTCTCTGCCCTCATAAGGGCAGAGAAATAAAAATCTGTGTTTGTCACTGCAAGGCAAAAGCGCCCAAGGCTTTTCCTTTCTCCTGTCTCCACCAGCATCCTGAGGGCTGCAGGAGTCCTTGCCCCTCACCCGAGGGTCCAGAGTGAATTGTGCTTAGTATCTGTGTGTGTGGCGGCGCCACCCATCCGAACATCTGGGCTGGACCAGGAGGCATGTGCCCCACGTACAGTCACTGGTTGGTTGGGGTAAAGTGCAGAGAAGTAGGAGGAAGGTGACAAAGGCAAAATCTATAACTATAACTGGGATGCAAATGGTTACAGGTAAAATCTTGGCACTGATTTTTGGGTATTGAATTTTATTCAAACACTGTTTCTGTAGATGAGCCCTCATGGAAAACAATTTTGTACCATGAGTTCTTATTATAGACATTACTCAAAGGGCCACCACAGACTTCAGTTAGCATGTAGTCTGGGAGGTGTGGACCCTGCTAAGATTTTAAGTGTCACTATTCCACATCAGATCATATTGCCCATAAACTCAGAATTTAGAAATAAAAGAATTTTTTAGAGTACAGCCATCATATTGTTGATAAATTATGTGCAGCTTTACAACACAGTTATATTTCAGCCTAAAGGAAACATATACTCACCCCGCCAGTTGGGAATTGGATTAATAATTAAATAAACTTGTGTGCCTGCTACTCTTCATGTGCTGATCTCTTCCCACTGAACTAGGGAACTGGAAGCATTAAAAGCAGAAGAGGAGATAAGCCAGAGATTAGGCACCATTCCTAGGGCTGGTGAATATGAGCAGACTATTGCCTCAGGAGCCTGGAGTTAGAAGAACTGATTCCACAAAAAGAAGTAAAGAGCAAGAGACAAAGAACATTAGTTTCACTACATCTTCTGCCCACTAACATCCTGCCAATACCTATTGGTTATTCTAAATTGGGAACTAACTAGCAAAGAACCATGGAATTGCATTTTACACTTTTCCACCTCAGGTTACCAAAAAAAGCATAAAGGCTGGTGTGGAACTGAAGACAACAGGTAAATACCAGCATCTCTCACCACCTGAAGTCACTATCCTTGTGGTGTCTCCAGTTCCTCCATCTCCGTAGTTTCTTCCTTTCACAGCTAGAAGGCAATGATCAAGGAGCCCTTTTCTTCATGTATAGCTAATGTCATTGTTCCAGCAGAAATCCTTATAATATTAATAATCTTTTTACCTTCTCCTCTCTATCACATGGGTTACTCATAGGATTTGAAATGGCTGATTATTTTTTGGGAGTGGGTTGCCAGGTCCTTCTCCCAAGCCTATAGCACCTGGTGTTCCCAGGCAGGCTCCCATCCAAGTACTAACCAGGTCCAACCCTGCTTAGTTTTTGAGATCTGGCACGATTGTATGCCACAGTGGTATGACTGCAGGCATGTATCCTATATACAATCAAAAATCATCTTATAAATCATACAGGATATGAGTAGAAGCCCTTTATATAGCATCAGAGAGATATGTAATCATTTGTTTATGATGTAGCATATCCAACCAATATAAAAGCATGCAAAAGAAAGTGCACAATCAAAAGGCAACAGGACAACTGGAAAAAACTCTCACTTTGATTCCATGCCACCAGACCCATGCTCGTATAGTATCTATCTCAGTCAATGATATAGATATAGTATCTATTTCAGTCAATGATATAGTATCTATCTCAGTCAATGATAGCACCATTGAGCAAGACAGAAACTTAGGAACCTTACTTGATTTCACGATATCTTTTTAGGCATCAAATCCTATGGGTTTTTTCTTTCTAAATAGTTCATAGTAGGTCTTCATTTGCTCGTGATTGGACCATCACAACTGTTTTCTCAAGTGGTGGCAAACAGGAACTCATATTTGATTGGAAATTCATAATGATGAAATTTTTTAGAGCAGGGACACTCTTACTCACTTATGTGTTCTGAGATCCTAGGAGAATGCCTGCCAGCTAGGTGCTCAGTAAGGGATATTTCAAGTGAATGGCTCTGTCCTTTACACTTGTGGAAGTAAGGTATACTTAATGTGTACTAATTCTTATAATTACTAGAATACCTTTGTGTATCTTTCTAGCAAACACTCTCCATAATAGCCTTTTGCCAATCTAATACTCATTTCTCCATTGTCCTTTCTAGTAGAAATTTCACTTTGTTTTCTTATCCTTCTCACTGCCAATTTCAAAATGGGAACTTGATCCATTCAACTCAATTAGTGTAAGGCATTTCCACAGCCACTTTTTTTTAAATCTAATGTAGGCACCTGCCTCAATTGAACCAGACTCTCCCCAAGATTTGGAGTATTCCTTTCTTGATTCTCTTGGATGTGAATAAGGAAGTTCATTAACTCATGTACTTATGATAATCATTTTATAATCATGGGAGTACCAAGCATAGAACAAAGCTAATGGTTTGGACAGAATTTTGAAGAGGCAGAAATTTTATGCTTATCTTTTTTTTCCTTTCTTATTGCCTCTTCCCTCTATCTTTAGTCCCTCTTCTCTCCTCCTACACAATCCCTTTCTACTTTCATGACCTATATATTAAGATATTGATTATATATTGAAATATGGAATATTTCGCTTAAAATGATGGTCTAATACAATAATTTCACCCTTCTTTATAGCTGAATAATATTCTGTGGTGTTTATATACCACATTTTCCTTATCTGTTGATGGAAACCTAGGTCAATACCATGCATTGGCTATTGTGAATAGTGCTGCAGTAAACATAGATGAGCAGGTATGTCTGTGGTATGTTGACTTATATTCCTTGGGATATATACCCAGAAGCAATTTGGCTGGATCATATGGTAGTTCTATTTTTATTTTTTTTGAGGAACCTTCATATTGATTTCCATAGTGGCTATACCAACCTACATTCCCACCAGTAGTGATTAGGGTTCCTTTCTCCCTGCATCCTCACCAGTATTTGTTGTTGTTCGTTTTGTTGATGTTAGTCTTTCTGACTTGGGTGAAATGGTATCTTAATGTAGTTTTGATTTGCAATTCCCTGATAGCTAAGGATGTTGAATATTTGTTCATATGTTTATTGGCCACTTGTATTTCTTCTGAGAACTGTTCAATTCATTTGCCCATCTTTTTGATTGGATACTTTGCTTTCTTGGGGTTTAATTTTTGAACACTTTATATGTACTAGATATTAATCCTCTCTCTGATGTATAGCTAGCAAAGATTTTTTACCCATTCTGTAGGCTGTCTCTTCACTCTTAATTGCCTCCTTTGCTGTGCAAAAGATTTTAATGTCACGCAAACCTGTTTGTTAATTCTTGATGTTTTCTGTGCTATTGGGGTCTATCCCCCAAATTTTTGCCTATGCCTATGTCTTGAAGTATTTTCTCTATGCTTTCTTCTAGCAGTTTCAAAACCCCAGGTCTTACATTAAGGTTTTTGATCCATTTTGAATGGATTTTTGTACAAGGTGAGAGAGAAGGATCTCATTTCAGTCTTCTGCATAAGGATATCTAGTTCACCCAGCATGATTTATTGAAGAGGCTATCTTTACTTGAACTTATATTTTTGGCACTTTTGTCAAATATCCGGTGGCTGCAGCTTATGGATTTATTTGTGGATCTTCTATTCTCTTCTGTTGGTCTACATGTCTGTTTTTGTGTCAGTCCTGTGCTGTTTTTGTTACTATTGCTCTGTAGTATAAGTTGAAATCAAGTATTATGATACTTCTCTGCATTGGTTTTTCTGCTCAGGATTGCTTTAGCGATTTGGACTCTTTTGTGCTTCCATATGAATTTTAGGATTGCTTTTTTCTATTCTGTGAAGAATGTTATTGGAATTTTGAAGGAGATTTCATTGAATCTGTAAACTGCTTTTGGCAATATAGCCATTTTCACAATCTTAATTCTTCCAATCCAAGTACACAGGAGATAAACTTTCCATCTTTTATTGTCTTCTTCAATTTCTTTCTTTAGTGTTTTAAAGTTTTCATTGCAGAGATCATTTACCTCCTTCAATAGGTTTATTTGAAGGTATTTTATTGCTTTTGAAGCTATTAGGAATGAGAATGTTTTCCTGATTTCTTTCTCAGGTTGGTCACTATTGGTATATAGAAAAGCCATGGGTTTTTGTATGTTGATTTCATATTCTGCTACTTTGCTGAACATGTTTATGAGCCCTAAGAATTTTCTGGTAGTCTTTAGGGTCTTTCAAGTATAGGATAATATTGCCTGCAAATAGGGATAATTTGACTTCTTCCTTTCCTATTGAGACTCCTTTTAATTTTTTTCTTGCCTTATTGCTGTACCTAAGAGTTCAATTCAATTACTCTACTGAATAATACTGGAGGCGGTGGACACTTTTGTATTGTTCTTGATTTTGGAAGAAATGTTTTTTGTTTTCCCCCATTTAGTATGTTTCTGGTAAGTTTTTCATATATTGTGTTTATTATGTTGGGGTATGTTCTTTATATGTCTAGTTTCTTCAGGGCTCTTTTCATGAAGGAATGTTGAACTTTATCTGAGCTGTTTTCTGTATCTATGGAGATGACCATGTAATGTCTGTCTCTGAGTTTATTTATGTGCTATGCTACACTTATTAACTTGCATATATTGAACCACCCTTACATCTCTGGAATGAAACCAAGCTGATCATAGTGTGTGATCTTTTTAATGTGTTTTTAAAGTTGATTTGCAAATATTTTACTAAAGATTTTTGCATCTATGTCCATTGGGGAAGTTCATTGCTAGTATTTTTCTCTTTTTTTCCTTTTTCTTTTTATGTTTTTATATGGCTTTAGCATCAGGGTAAAATTGGCTTCACAGAGGGTGTTTGGTAGTATTCCTTCCATTTCTTTTTTTTGGAATTGTCTGAGGAGTATTGGTGTTAATTATTTAAAGATCATATAGAATTCAGCAATGAATCCATTTAACCCTTGGATCTTCTTTGTTAGAAGACTCTATTACTGCTTCAATCTCACTGTTCATTATAGGTCTGTTTAAGTTTTTTATATCCTCTTGATTTAATTTTGGTAGGTCACATGCATTTAGGAGTTTATTTCATCTAAGGTTTCCAGTTTTTGGAATATAAGTTTTCAAAGTATTCTCTAATGGTTATCTAGATTTCATTAGTATCTGTTGTAATGTCCCCTTTTTCATCTCTAATTTTATTAATTTGAGAATTCTCTTTCTTTTGTTTAGGTTGGCTAAGAGTTTGTTAAACTTGTGTATCTTTCCAAAGAACCAACTCTGTTTCATCAATTCTTTGTGTTGTTCTTTTAGTCTCCATCTCATTAACTTATGCCCTGATCCTTATTATTTCTTTCTGTCTGTTGATTTAGTGTTTTGCTTATTCTTGTTTTTCTAATACTTTAAGCTTATCATCAAGTTATTTATTTGAGCCCTCTTTGATTTTGTAACATAGGCACTCATAGCTATAAAATTCCTTCCTAGAGCTGTCTTTGCTAATTCCAAAAGTTCTGGTAGGTTGTGTTTTCATATTCATTGATTCTAGGAATTTTTTATTTCCTCCCTGATTTCTTCAAGGACCCATTGATCATTTAAGAGTGTGTTGTTCAATCTCCATGTATTTGTAAGTTTCTAATGCTGTTGAATTACAGTATTATTCCATTATGCTCCAATATGATACAAGGGATTATTTCAATTTTTCTGTATTTGTTAAAATTTGATTATGGCCTAAAATGTGATTTATTTTAGAGAAAGTTCCATGGGATGTTGAGAAGAATGTGTATTGTTTACCTTGTGGATGAAATAATCTGTAGGTATCCAGTAAGTCCATTTGATCTACTGTGGCATTTAACTCTGAAGTTTCTTTGTTGTTGCTTTTGTCTGGAAGTCTATCTATTGATGATAGTGGAGTATTGAAGTCAATTATTAATGTTGTATCTGGACCTATTTGCCCCTTTGTGTCCAGGAGTGTGTGTGTGGTT
>VMDO01014269.1:0-14651 GCA_007922755.1 Pedetes capensis | reverse complement strand
TCCTGGATAGTTCACAGACTATTTGTTCTTTTCTTTCTCCATTACTTATATTGCAGATTTGCTGGCTTTTTGAGTTAGACATGTCTGACTCTCCTTTAGTTCTCATTAGTTCATCCATTACTCTCATTAAATTTATTTTTTCCTCTACCCTTGTGATTAAAACTGCCTTTCTTCCTCCTATGTATGGAGGATTCAAGTATCTTCTGCAATGCAGGTTTGGTGGTCATAAATTGCTTAATCTTGGAAGGTCTTTATTTCTCCATCAATTTAAAATGATAACTCTGCTGCATATAATAATCTTGGTTGGCAGTTATTTACTTGCAGGGCTTGAAATACATGTTTCCATGCTTTTCTGGATTTTAGGGTTTGCACAGAGAGGTTTGATGTTATTCTGATGAGTTTGCCTTTGTGAGTTGATGATTTTCTCTTGAAGCTTTTAACATTGTTTCCTTGTTCTGTAGTCTTAGCATTTTAACTATAAAAGTGTTGTGGAGAGGTTCTTTTCTGGTCATGTCCACTTGTGGTCTAAATGCCTCTTGTGGTTGGATGGTCATTTCTTTTCCCAGATTTGGAAAATCTTCTGCTATAATTTCATTTGATAGGTTTTCTATGCCTTTAGTTTTTATCTCAACTCCTTCTACCTCCTAGATTCTTAAATTTGGTCTCTTGATCATGTCCAAGAGTTCTTCGAAGTTTTGGTCATGTTCCTTTATTTTTTTCTTAATTGATATCTGAATGTAGTATTCCTCAACCTTGTCTTTTATCCATAATATTCTTTCTTCTGCTCGATCTAGTCTATTGGTGATGCTTTCCACTTTGTTTTTACTTGATTTATTGAGTTCTTCCTTTCAAACAATTGTTTGTTTGTTTGTTTCAAAATCTCAGTTTCCTTGCTGAATTTGTCATGTTTTGATGACTTTGTCTTCCACATTGGTAATGTTCTTATCTAGGACCTGAATTTATTTCCTTACTTCATACATCTGCTTGTTTGTATCCTTTCTGAAGTCACTGATCATTTTTATAAGTTGACTTTTGAATCCTTTGTCTGACATTCCAACTATATCTATATATTTAGATTAAGTAGTTGAAAAATTATGGTCTTTTAAAGAAGACATGTTACCATGCTTTGTCATGTTTCCTGTGTTTCTGTTTTGTGATTTGTGCATCTGTTGGGATGGTTATCTCTTCCTGTTTTATTTGGAGGAACTTCCTAGTGAAAGTGAGCAGTTTTCTCTTGAGAGCTTAATCCTCAGTACCATGCCAAGAGGGAAAGACAACCCACTGTGACAGGTACTGTACCTTACCAAACCAGATATAGAAATATACTTAAAATAAATTAAACCAACTATTACACTATGAATGCCCAGAAAACAGAAAATGATGGTAATAATATAGGATAAGCTATGAGGCTACAAGTTCTTTATGGTGAAAATAAAAATAGTATTTACTTGAAATTTAAAAGGGGGGCAGAGAAACAGGAGACAGGAAGAGGTGGCAAGTGTTATGTAAAAGAAAGAAAAAAAGAAGGCTGGGCATGGTGGCACATGCCTGTAATCTTAGTGACTCGGGAGGCAGAGGTAGTAGGATTGCAAGTTCAAAGCCAGAGGCAGCATGAATAACTTAGTGAGACCCTGTCTCAAAATAAAAAAGTTAAAAATGGACTGGAGGTGCAGCTCAGTGGTAGAGTACTTGCAAAGTATGTGTGAGGCCCTGAGTTCAACTCTCAGTACTGAAGAAAAGAGAAAGAAATTGAGAGAAAGAAAAAAGAGAAGAAAGGAAAATAATATTATGAAGAAGGAAAGAAAAGACCAAAATCCAAGCAATCCTGATTGCACAATAAAGGGAAAAATTGTGTATACAAAATTATACAAACATAAGATGGTGGATACAAAGTTAAAAGTCTGAGATTTCTTTTTAAAAGGTAAAATCAAGTAAAAATGATACTAAAATATACTAAGTAGAAAAAGACAGATACACAGGTAGCAAAAGCTGAAAATGAAAAGATTAAAATTATATTAAGAAAAAGAAAAATGAAGAAAATAAAATGAAAAATGAAAAGAGAGAGAGAGAGAGGACTGCATGGCACATGCCTATAATCCTAGCCACTCTGGAAGCTAAGGCAGGGGATCTTGATCCTCACCCCAGGGGCAGCCTGCACAACTCAGAGAGACCTTGTCTCAAAATAAAAATAAGAAAATGGCTGAGGGTACAGCACAGTGGTAAAGCATCTGCCCAGTGCAAACTCCTGGGTTCAATACCCAGCATAGCAGGAGGAACAAAAAAAAAGAGTCCTCTAATATTGGATTCTGTTAGGTGAGGTTGGTGATCAGTTGATGTTGGAGTCTCTTATCTAACTTTGGTCTCAGAGTTACCAGTCTCCATAGTTCCCCTCAGGAGATGGAGTTTTCTTTGCTCTCCAAGGTGTGTGGCTACCATTCATCTTGCCTTTCTCAGCATGTTGGCATCCCACCTTTCCCTTCTCTGTAATTGACTTCCACAGCTGTGTCTTACCATAGGACTTTTTCAGGTTAGACCCAGCCTCCCTAAGCTGTGATTATTCCTTATTCTCAGGCCCAGAAATAGTTCCATCTCCCCCAACAAGTTTCATCTTAAGATTGTGCCTGATTCCCGCCCACCAAGATATGGAGTATTTCAAAATGAATCTCTTCTCCAATGCTTCCCTCCTCCTGCCAGTCAGGAAGAGCCACTGTCTCTTGAAGTCCCCTGAATGGATCCAAGAGCTTCAAGGACTGTGGCTTGTCCTGTGAGATTGCCAGTCTGCTTATAGGTCCATCTAACCTACATTTTGGGTGTGGCCTGTGGTTCCCACTCCACCCCACTGGGAAGCCATGGCTGGAAATGTGTCCTGAAAACTCCTTATTGAGGGACCCTTGCATTTTCTGTACCTCAAGACTATTGTATAATGTCCTTTGTGGTTTCTGTGCATTTTCAGTCTTTCTTTCTTTGGAATAGAGTCTATTCCTTCCTATAATGACTTCTTTGCTCCACTGAGTCACATAGAGGCTGCCTCTTATCCACCATCTTACCCCAGATGTCCTCTGATGTATATCTTTGTTGTTGTTGTTGTTGTTGTTGTTTTCTTTTCAGTATTTGTGGATTGAACCCAGGGCCTTGCACATCCTTTGCCACTGCTCTACCCCTGGCCTGCACCCTCAATTTACTTTTTAAAAAAATTTTTTTAAATTTTGAGTTGAAGTCTCACTAAATCATACAGGCAGTCTTTGGCCTTGAACTCATAATCCTCCTGCCTCAGCCTCCTGAGGCACTGTGACTACATGTGGGCATCACCCAGCTTGATGTTTATCTCTGAGCCAATGGCTTCATCACCCTGGAAACTTTGTTGTGTCTAACCTTCCTGTTTTGTGATATAGAAAATTTTCTTGTCACATGAATAGGGTTTTCTGCTATACATAATAAAGTGAATCTAGCTGGTTTCATTTAATTGTCATCCTCTAATATTTCCTAAATATCTATTCATACCTCTAAAGGTATTTTTTCCTTCTTTTGATCTAAAATACTCCTGATTGAAAAATATTGTCAGTGTTTGGAATTCCAATCTGTAATACATGGATGTAAAGTGGGGGAGTAAGACCTTCCCCACAAAAAGAGAGAGAAATGGTCAGGAAATATTTCCATATAAGAAAATGGAAAATAAGACAACTGTGAAGGAAGACTCTGGTTACTATAACACATTATTAGGAAAGTTCTATGGGTTCTTTTCAATCTATAGTCTTGCCTGGAATACTTCTATTCTCCAATCTAATTCATACCCTTTCATGCTTTTAGAGGATGAGAAAATCAGATGTGGATTAGAAGGATGTACAAATTGGATTCATTCTCAGATTGCCATCGCAGCAAGCAAATCCAATCCACATATGATTCTAATCTACATCTGATTTTGTCATCCTGTAAAACTGTTGAAAGAGTTAGGATTAGATTTGAGAATCCATAGGGTATAACACTGTCAAACAGGTGACCTGAGGTAAAGGAAAATTCTGAAATTAAAGAGCTACGTGAAGTAACATGATGATGGAAAAATCCATATTGTCTCACTAAATTTGCATCCTCTTTTGAGCTAGTAAGGTCTTGTATCCATAACTAGAATTCCACCACAATAGTGAGGTTTCACCTCTGAGCCAGGCTGACCTCTAATCATGGGAAAGGATTCTATGATATGAAACCGTTTATTCTACTATTTCATCTAATTTTGATGTCCCAGCACTATTTCAATTTTTCCCCACCTATCATGTTCTCTTCCTCCAATGCAGGAAAATATTTTTATAGATATGATTCATCCTGGGATATCTGATATGACCATGTAAGACCTTTCCATTCTTTGTTTTGAGTAAAGGCCAGAGAAGGTGAGAGGGATCCCCAGAGATGCTTAATGTACTAATATTTTTTATATGTATTACATCACTGAAATCATTCAATAATCAAAATTGCATCCCTTAATACTCCTTGATATTTTCCCTTCAGAAAGCAATTATTCTAGAACCTAGGAAAAGATAGAGGGGAAAAAAGGAAATGAATATATTAGAAACAAATCAATGCTGTTTAAAACCCTCAGCAACTTCTGAAAGCAAGGTGAATGACAAGATAATAGCCCATTATTCAAACTGAAGGTGGCTGTGTCCCTATTCACAGCAGGTCAACAAGAGACCAGAGCATACCCTCCTTTAATAACTGTCCCAGCTACACTGATGCTCAATAGTTTCACAATGTATTTTATGGCATTTGCTCCTGATAATAGTAGATAGGTTGCAGTGACTTTTAGGCAACTATTTTCTTAGATCACTTAACAATCCAGAATATTTACAAATCATATATCGAATAAGAGGCTAATATCAAAATATATAAAGAACTCAAAAATTCCACAGCAATACTAATAATAGTCCAGTCAAAACAGGCAAAAGAACTGAAATGTTTCTCAAAAGAAGACATACCAATGGTGAAAAGTGATATCCAGAACCCTCAATACCACTGGTCATTAAGAAAATGCAAAATACGCGTGGGTGTCGTGTCTCACTCCTGTAATCCCAGTGACTTGGGAGGTGGAGGCAGGAGGATTGTGAGTTTGAGGCCAGAGGCAGCCAGCGTAACTTAGTGAGACCCTATCTCAATATAAAAAGTAAAAAAAAAATGGGCTGAGGGTGCAGCTCAGTGGCAGAGTATTTGCAAAGCATGTGTGAGGCCCTAGGTTCAACCCCCAAGTATGGCAAAAATGAAAGAAAGAAAGAGAGAAAAGAAAGAAAGAAAGAAAGAAAGAAAGAAAGAAAGAAAGAAAGAAAGAAAGGGAGAGAGGGAGAGAAAGGAAGGAAGGAAAGAAAAGAAAAGAAAAGAAAGAAGAGAAAGAGAGAAGAAGGAGGAGGAGGGGAGGAAGAAGAAGAGAAGAGGAAAAGAAAATGCAAAATGAAATACCACCTCATACCCGTTATAATGGCTACTATCAAAAAGACATAAGAAAACAAGTGTTGACAAGGATGTGGAGAAAATGGGATCCTTGTACACTGTTGGTGGGTGTGTAAATTAATACAGTCATTATGGAAATCATTACGGAAGTTCCATAAAAATTAAAAATAGGACTACAATATGATACAGCAATCACATTTCTGGATATATATCCAAAAGAATTGAAGTCAGTATGTTGAAGAGATACCTCCATTCCCATGTTTATTGCAGCATTATTCACAAAAGCTGATATACGGGGTCAACCTTGCTATCCATCAATGGATGAATGGATAAAGAAAATGTGTGCATGTGTGTCTGTGTGTCTGTGTGTATGTTAAGGAATACTATTTAGTCTTTATAATGAAGGAAATCCTATCATTATGACAACATGGATGTATCTGGAAGATATTAAATGAAATATGAAAGGCAGAAAAAGATAAATACCACATGATCTCACTTATATGTAGAATCTACAAAAGATGAACTCATAGAGGCAGAGAATAGAATAGTTGTTACTAGTGGGCAGGGGTGGGTACGGGAGTTGATGGTCAAGAATACAAAATTTGAATTAAACAGAAAGAATAAGTTCAAGAGACACATTGTAAAGTATGGTGACTATAGTTAACAACAATATATTGTATACTTGAAAATTGCTAAGTGAGTGAATATGAAGTGTTCTCACCACAAAAAAGTATATAAGGTGACACATATGTTAATTAAGTTGATTTAGCTATTCTAAAATGTATACATATATTAAAACATGATCTTGTACATGATAGGCATACATAATTTTCATTTGTCAATTAAAATTAATTAAAATTTTTAAATTTAATTTTTAAAACTCAATTTTTTAATGCTACAGCTTTCTGTAGGTGTTAACATGCCTATGGGATGTATATGCACATTAACATAGTGGCTTCAAGTCACAGTGTACCCTTTGTCCAAAAGTTTGATTCTCATTCCCTGCCTCTTACCTATAGAATGAGGATTAAGCCTTCATGTGTCAAAGTCTTCTATGATCTGAACTTAAATGATGGAGTAGAATAAGAACTTGACTGAGAGGAGGGATAACAGGGTTAACTAGGTCTGGAGCTTGTCCAGCTTTCTTAAGCCTTAGTTTCCTCTGGATCAGAGACTAGTCCCATTCAGCTTTGTAAACGCTTTGTTAAGTTCAGTGAATGATGGTGAACCAAATAATGTCATTTATTCCATTAAGTCTACATTCTAGAGACTGAGTAAACTTTCCTGTGTAATCTAAATAAAAATAGAACATTAGCATTGGAAGAAACTTCAGGACATCCAATTCCACTTCTTTATTCTAACATGAAGAAACAGATGTTCAGTGGAGGCATGTGACCTCTTTATGGTCTCCTGTCAGGTTATGGTTAGCTCTGGAATTCAGTTCTCAACACAACCTGGTTTTCCTTCTGTCATGCCATGCCACCTCTCAGCAATACCTACTTACTAGCTATTGGTATGTCAATATCCCACTCATACTTCAAGTGCCACTTCTTTTAAGAACTCTTTCCAGATTTCCCCATTTGAAATTAATCTTCCTTCTATTTGAATTCTCTAGCATTTCACTCATTAATTCCATATTGGACACCAAGCATTGTTCTAAATGTTGGAAATAAAATAAGACATTCATTGTCCCTACCTATATTTGGATATATATGCACAAAATTCCAAGAGGCCACCAATTAATCACCAAGATTTTCACTTGCCTATGCTGTTGATGTTATTGTTAGGTGCTGTCCAGTTTGGTCCAACTCATAGAGGCCCTCACAGTGTTTTTAATGCTGCTTGTTTTGGGATTGCTCCGGGAATGGATTGCCAAATCCTTCCCCCATATTTGTGGTCCTGGGGATTGAACTGCGGTCCTCAGAGAGTGTAGAGCAGCACTCTACCAACTGAGATAAACCCCAGGCACTTGCCTATAGCTACTGCTAACATCTTCCCTTTCTTCCAAACACATTACTATTACCTTGGTTCAAATCCATTTTTATTTCACCCAGATTATTTTAACAATACCTTACCAGAATCCCTGCTTTTAATTTTCCTGGCACCAATTGTTCCTCTAGACCATTCAAAGGGGATTTTGGTGAATAGTCAAACAGATTATTCATTCTCTAGCCAGTGGACATATGTTTGGTTGTCCAGTTTTCCTTCATGTGGCCCATTTTTTTTTCCCCAGCACTTCAGGGTTGAACCCAGGATGCTTCATTTTATCTTGTGACAAGGTCTGGCTAAGTTCTATAAGCTGTCCCTGGCCTCATATTCATGCTCTTCCTGCCTTAGCTTCTGGAGTTGCTGGGATTATAGGCATGAATCACCTCCTCTGGCTTTCCTGTGGCTTTCATCCTCAGGCTATGTGGTTCTGAGGGCTGAGTCTTGCCCCAGGGATTGGAAGTGCTGATTGAGTCCTGGAAAAAGCAGGCTTTTCCATCCACTTAACACTGCTTGCTGAGCCATCTGAAAGTAATCATCATGCCAGTTTACCTGTAAATACTTCAGCATGCATATCCCAATAGCTAGGACTTTGTCCTACTGACTATGAGTGTAGTACACTATGAGTGTAGTCAGTAGGACAAAGTCCTACTAATATAGTAATATAGTAGTCCTAATATAGTAATATAGCAATATTGTAGTCCGTGTTCAGTTCTCCCTAAATTGTTCCAATACTGGCTATTATTGCTGAGATGTTTTTCAGTTTCTCTTTTTTTAATCTTTTCATGGTATTGCCATCTTTAAAAAATGTAGTCAAGTTTTCTTATAAAATATCTCATATCCTGGATATGTTTTCTTGTGATGAGATTCAAACTCATACTAAATTTTTTTTGCAACAACTTAGGTGACATGGTATCCTTCTCAATGCTTTATATTAAAAGTACTAATATTAGCCTGGTTTCTTATTGATGGGCTCTTTGATTACTTGGTTAATGTAGCATCCATCAGCTCTCTGTTATAAAGGTATGTTTTCCTTTGCAATTAATTATTGATATATGGTATGATACATTATAAGATGTATCAATACCTTGTGGCCCACCAACTTTTATTACTCAAAGGTTTTTGTAGTAATAAATGAGGTTGTTGGGGTCATTGATGGTTGAAAAATTTGAAAAATGGTATTTTCTAATCCTATTATTAACTGTCATTCTTTTGTCAATAAATACTCCCCCTCACATATCCTAATCCCCTTTTCTTTTAGTATTGGCATGAATTCCTTCTTTTATTCAGAATGTTAAAATTCCATTACTATTGATATTTTCTATGAAGCTCAAATTGCCAAAAATTTGTCCAGCCCTCTTAAACTGGCTCCTCTGTCCTTTTGCTATGCCCCATTGATTTTGAGTGCTGACTTACTTTTGGGAAGAAACAAAATGTTCCAGTCTTACTTTGTATTTTCTCTGCTCTAGACCTAGAATCAGATATTTCTCCAGGAAATTCTAGTTTTCTTATGTGTATATGTGTGTGTGTGTGTGTGTGTGTGTGTGTGTATACATATGTGTATGTATATACACATATATAGTATATATATATATATATATATATATATATATGCATATAGTTGTTGTTATTGTTAGTATGTGCCATTGAGTCAGATCCAATTCATAGTAACCCTCACAGGGTTCTCAATGGCTGATTGTTTTGGGGTTGTTTGGGGGAGTGGACTGCCACATCTTTCTCCTGTTTTTGTGGTGCTGGGAATCAAACCTAGGTCCTCGGAGTGTATGGAACAGTGCTCTACCAACTAAGCTAAACCCCAGCACTTATATATAAACTTTTTTGAGGTATTGCCACAGGACATTGACCCTAGAGAGAAGTGAAACGAACAAGATTGGCCAAAAACTTAATTGTTGTTGTTAGGTGCCATGGAGTTGGTAGGGTTTTCTATTATATATAATAAAGTGAATCTAGCTGGTTCATTTAATTGCCATCCTCTAATATTTCCTAAATATCTATTCAACCTCTAAAGGTATTTTCCCCCTTCTGATCTAAAAGAATCCTCCTGATTGAAAAATGTTGTCAGTGTTTGGAATTCTAATCTGTAATACATGGATATAAAGAGAAGTGGGGGAGTAAGACCTTACCCACAAAAAGAGAGAAATGGTCAGGAAATATTTCCATATAAGAAAATGGAAACTCAGACAAATGTGGAGGAAGACTCTGGTACAGACTCACAGCAACCCTATGTACAACAGATGAAACACTCCCCAAAACTGTGCCATGCCCTACACTATTGCTATTCATAGGGTTTTCAATGGTAGATTATTTTAGGAGTGGATTGTCAAATCCTTCTCCTTAGCCTGTAGCACCTGATATTCCCAGGCAGTCTCCCATCCAAGGACCAACCAGGCTAACCCTGCTTAGAGATCAGGCAGGATTGGATACAAGGGTGCTATGGCTACAGATGAAAACCTTACTAGTAGGACTAAACTATCAATAGAGCAATGGCTACTTTAGACATGATCTACTAATGCATAAAATCAAGCTGAACTGGACTGCAAGAACCTTCACTGCCTAGTAGTCCAAAGACTAACACTCTTTAAAGGAAGATAATAAAATCAGATTGTCAACCATATAAATTTCATAATCGTCCCATAAAAAATCACTAAACATGCCACAAAGAAGGAAAGTGACCCTAAAATAATACAGACAATGGAATTATCACACAAGCCTATTAAAATGGCTATTATAAACCAGTCTTTTTTTTTCTTAGCAATGAGATTTCTGGGGCAAAGGATAAATGTTTGTTGTTGTTGTTAGGTGCGGTGGAGTTGGTGTCAGACTCATGGCAACCCTATGTACAACAGATGAAATATCATTGTCAGTGCTTCTCTGCTGTTCATAGGGTTTTCAATGGTGGATTGTTTTTTGGGAGTGGGTTGCTGGGTCCTTCTCCCAAGCCTATAGCACCTGGTGTTCCCAGATGGTCTCCCTTCCAAGTACTAACCAGGCCCACCCTGCTTAGCTTCCAAAATATGATGGGATCAGACACCACAGTGGTAGAGCTGCAGGCAAATGTTTGTTAGATAGAATTAAATTCTCCTCCATGGAGTTAAGACATAATTCATCAGAATTCTAAGCAAAGCAGTTGAGTAGGAAAAAAGTCACAGAACCCCTGAGTAATTAATGGACCTCAGTAGCTTCCATGATGTCTCACAGGCCTCATAAATCTTTATTCAAAATGAATTTCTTGTTGTTTCCTTACTTTAGGCAATTTATGATCCTGTTCATCCATTTTTCTAGCAAAGCATTGGGGAAGTGAGTAATTTTTAAGATTTATATTTTTCTTTCATATTCCAAAAATAGCTTGAATTACAAAGTATTTGGGGCAAATAGGTATCCTTTGCACAAAGAAGCAGTGTTCAAAATTCAGGCTATTCCAGGCATTGAACTAAATTCATCAGAATCCAAATGTCAGGTAGAGACAATACTATTAAAATGGAAATTATGCATGTCTGCATGCTTTGGTAACTTGTTTTGTGAAATTAAATAGATTTCCAGAAACAGTCAAGCACCGGGGATATGAAGTTATTGTTTAAATTTGAGATTAAAAAAAAAAGACGCCCACTTTCAAAAGGAAAAGAACTATGAAAAACCTTGTATCTCGAAAGATGAATATGAATCAGAAGAATGAGACAATCTTACCCTTGAGGGGGTGGAAAGGGCTTTTCCTTTCAGGGTTGGAGATGAAGCATTTAAAAATAAGATCTCAAAGCTTCAATCCTCTTGCAGGGCTTTGGAACTCAGAATTGAATTTATTAGTCTGACAAATTGCTTTTTACAGATGCCTTGATTTGAAAACCAAATACACTGTATAGCCGATAACCTCACAGACCCCCCCCCACACACACCACTGAAATGCCTGACAGTGACTTCCACTGTGTTTTTATAGATTATAAAGGATGCAGGAGGGGGCTGCCTTCCACAGTCGGTGCCATCCATCAACATGCAATTCCTATAACCAGGGGAGGACTGGATGGTCTTTGCTACTCTGTACTGAGAACATCCTTATGGAATCAGCACATCCTTCTGACCAAAAGCAAAAATGAAGAACCATGGCAGCAAGACATGATAGAGAGGGTGAGGTGTAGTCTAAGCCAGTTAAATTAGAATTACAAAATCTGTTGATTATTTAAAAGAAATTAAAGTCTAAGTCTAAACTTTGGAAATACCAAGAAAGTCTAAATACTTCTTTCTTCATAGGAGGCTGACTTGTTTTTGTTGTTGTTGTTATTTTGTTTTTGGTTTTGGTATTTTGAGACAGAGTCTCATTATGTAGCCCATCCTGGTCTGAACTCACATTGATCCTCCTACCTCAGCCTCCATCACTTCTGAGATTACAGTCATGCACCACAGTGCCCAGCTTTGCTGACTAGTTATTCAGTAATAGAGATCAAATAGATTATTTCTTGTCATCTAAACTGGAGCAGTTTAAGCCACAGATGACATCAGGGAGAAGAGGTCACTAAGTCAAGAAACAGGGAAGAAGGAGTCAGAGGAAACACTCCCTACTTTCTGCACAAAACTCGTACCCAGACATCCTCTACAAAGGTTATTTGCTAAGAATCTCCACTCATTGGTAGGACACGTGATAAATAAAACTTATTACACCACAAAATGAAAATAAAAGTCATCAGATCAACCTCACTGAAACACACACACACAAACATTTCAATATACTTTGGTCTCTAGATTTTTAAAAAGCAAAAAGCTTTTAACATTAAATCATACACATCCGTTTCTAATGCTTTCCTCATGAAATTAAAAATTTTCTTGTTCCCAGTATGACTCATTGTTTTTCATTACACAAATGTAGGGAAGAGTCTCCACACAAACGCCAAGCAGTTAAGAGAACTATCATTAGAGAGTCTCGGGCCATAGAAGAGGGCATGCTCCAGGGAGCATAAGCACAGGTTTCAATTCAGCAAATACGTTAGAGGCAATACTTCAGATTTGTTTTCATCCAGTATAAAAATCAATTCCACAAACACTGAATTTTTTAGCTACCAACTGCGCCAGAGGACCAGTTGTAAAGTGTAAAAGAACTAATGGGGAATGCTGCTTTTCATTTAAATTTAACTAAAAAGAGAGAAGCCTCGGGCTATAGAGAAAATTAGGATAAAGGGGGTCATTCTTTTTTAATGAACAAAAGTCCCTTGAGGAATTAATTGTACTTAATTCATGGTTTGCAAACATCTTTGATCTGCGTAGGGCTCCACACTTCAACATTGATTTACTCTTTTTTGTTCACTACTTGCATTCCCCACTCCAGCTTTTACAGACCACCAGCCTGAAGCTTTTGATATGCATATTTGAATCTGTAGTTATCCTTTTAATATACATAGTGTTATGTGTATGAGCATTTAACTCCTATAAATTCTATTCTAACAACAAAATCTATTCTGCTAAATGGAGACACTTTGTAACACTTAGTCCTATGTGTTTTAACATTTATACATGTTGCTATGGTGACATTGGTTTTGTTAAAAGCTCTGTTGCTTATGACTGTTATATATAATTTCAGAATGCACATTCCTCAACATTGTACTTTTCATCTCCACTTCTCTACACTTATAGGTAAGTTAGATTGCTTACCTCCAACACCCACTAAATGTTGCAATGAATATCCTCACTTATTTCCTTTTTCAGCCATCTTTTAAAGTTTAGGGGTTATATAAATCCACTAGTATGACTCCCAAAGCATAGGACATACACATATTTGATTTGACTAACTTTAGCCAGATTGTTCTCCAGAAGGTTGCACCAAGCTACCCAGTCATCAGCAGTACCTGGAGTTTCTTGTTTCTTTACATTTTCACCAATTGAGGTTTTTAAATTTGGTTCATTCAATTTTTTCTATTTTGAGAGTTGTAAAATGAGGTTTTATTTTTTTAATTTTGCATTTCTCTAATTACTGATGTGTTTGAACACTTTGTAAAAGACGTAACTGGCAATTCAAGTTTCTTCTTTTGCAAATTGCTCATTCAGATCTCTTGCCCATTTGGCTATTGGATTCTCCACCTTTGATTTATAAGAGTTATTTATACATTATAAATATTAACTATTTTTAGTTTTATACATAGAAATTATCTTTAGACTAAATTATCTATCTGTTAACTTTGTCTATAGTAACAATAATGAATTGAAATCCTTGACTTTGATGTAATCAAATCCATAAATTGTTCATGTTAACTTGCATTTTGGATTTTGGTCCTATTTTTAAAGTCCTTTCATACTCTTAAATCATAAAACTATTCATGATTGCTCCCATCACCTTTTCATTTTACTTTTACATTTATATCTTCATCCATCTGGAAATTGTCCCCATGTATGCTGTAAGGTAAAGATCTAATTTTATCTATGCAGTAAGCCTTTTTTGCCCAATACTATTAAATAATAATCTACCTTTTCCACATTGGAATGTGGTATCTTTTATCATATAACAAGTTTCATTTATATAGAGATCCTTTATTCTATCTTGTTATAATGATATTTTTGACTGAGTCCATGTCAGTATCAAATTTATTTTCATTACTATTGCTTTATAATATGTCTTAATCTATTGCAGGATGCATCCTTTTTTTTTTAATGAACTTACCTATACCTCCATATATATTTTAGAATGAGTCTGTGAGTTCCTAACATGAAAGACTGAACAATAGTTTTGATTGTGATTGCATAGAATGTATAGATTAAGTTGGGAAGAATTGATAACTTTACAATGATGTCAACTCAACTCCATTCATTCAAATACTTTACATTGGGCTTGGAGTGTAATTCAGTGGTAGATCACTTGTGTAGACTGGGCAATGTCCTAGGTTCAATCCTCAGGACCAAAAACAAAACAAAACACTCACATATTTTATATTAGGTCAGAAGGCTTTAAACTTTGCCTTATCATTCTTTGTTAAGAATTAATTCTATGTAATATAGCTTTTGTGATTATTGTGAATGATAGCATATATTCCATTAGAATTGCTAATTGGTTATTGCTGGTATTGCATATTAATTTTTATGAGTTTTTCTTCTACAAAAACTTGAAAACCTCTATTATTTGTTCTAAAAGTTTCTCTGCCCACTCAATTTTTCCATCCACATGATTGTATCAACTGCAAATTAAAAAGGTCATCTCTTCACTTTCAAGCCTTTCAATCTTTATACTTCTTTATTTT
>VMDO01014268.1:0-55090 GCA_007922755.1 Pedetes capensis | reverse complement strand
CTCGAGTGGCAGTAGTGAAAGGTTCTACAGGGAAAATATTAAATGATGCAGGAAACATCAAAAGAAGATGGGAAGAATACACAGAGTCATTATACAAGAAAGAATTGGTAGATGACCAACCATTCCAAGAGGTTGCATATGAAGAGGAACCAATGGTGTTGAAGGACGAAGTGGAAGCTGCCTTGAAAGAACTGGCAAAACACAAGCCTCCAGGAATTGATGGGATAGCAATAGAAATGTTTCAACAAACAGATGCAGCACTGGAGGTGGTAACATGTTTGTGCCAACAGGTTTGGAAAACAGCTACTTGGCCAACTGACTGGAAGAGATCCATATTTGTGCCCATTCCCAAAAAAAGGGATCCAACTAAATGTGCAAACTATCGGACAATATCATTAATATCGCACACCAGCAAAATTCTACTAAAGATCATTCAACAGTGACTGCAGCAGTATATAGACAGGGAATTACCGGAAAATCAAGTGGGATTCAGAAGAGGGTGGGGAACCACGGACATCATTGTTGATGTCAGGTGGATATTAGCTGAAAGCAGAGAATATCAGAAAGATGTCTATCTATGTTTTATTGACTATGCAAAAGCATTTGATTGTGTGGATCATAACAAATTATGGGTAACACTTTGGAAAATGGGAATACCAGAGCATCTAATCGTCCTCATGAGAAATCTGTACGTGAACCAAGAGGCAGTTGTTCAAATAGAACAAGGAAACACTGCCTGATTTAAAGTTGAGAAAGCTGTGCCTCAGGGATGTAGACTTTCACCCTATCTCTTCAATTCATATGCTGAGCAAATGATCCGAGAAGCTGGGCTTTATGAGGAAGAACATGGCATCAGGATTGGAGGAAGACTCATTAACAACCTGCGTTATACAGACGACACAACTCTGCTTGCTGAAAATGAAGAATATTAACAACCTGCATTATACAGACAACACAACTCTGCTTGCTGAAAGTGAAGAGGATTTAAAACATTTACTGATGAAGATCAAAGATCATAGCCTTCAATATGGGTTGCGACTAACCATCAACAAAACAAAAATCCTTATGACTGGGTTGACACGCAACTTCACAATAAATGGGGAAAAGATTGAGGTTGTCCAAGATTTTGCTTTACTTGGCTCTCTAATCAACACCAGTGGAAGCAGCAGTGAAGAAATCAAAACGCACTGCTCTAGGAAAAGCTGTGGCAAAAGATCTCTTTAGAGTATTGAAAAGCAAAGATGTCACATTGAAGACGAAGGTGCCTCTAAAATCATGCCATGGTATTTTCAGTCACATCATATGGTTGTGAAAGCTGGACATTGAACAAGGGAGACAAAAAAAGAATTGATGCTTTTGAATTGTGCTAGAGATGTCTATTGAATATACCATGGACTGCCAAAAGAACCAACAAATCTGTCCTAGAAGAAGTGCAACCAGAGTGCTCCTTGGAAGCAAGAATGGCCAGACCGCGTCTTACATATTTCAGACATGTAGTCAGAAGAGATCAATCCCTGGAGAAGGACATCATGTTTGGGAGAGTGGCAGGTCAACGCAAAAGAGAAAAACCCTCCACCAGATGGACTGACACAGTGTCTGCAACCATGGGCTTAAACATAAATAAGATCGTTTGCCTGGCACAGAATCGGCAAGTGTTTCAACCTGCTGTACATACGGCTGCTATGAGTCGGACTCAACTTGACGGCACCTAACAACAACATCAACTTAAAACCTGGGACTGGGAATTAGCTCAGTTGGTAGAGCCGCTCTGCAGTTTCTGAGGTCCCCAGTTCGATTCCCAGCACCACAAAAACGGGAGAAGGATGTGGCAACCCACTCCCGAGGCAATCCCAAAACAATCAGCCATTGAAAACCCTATTAAGGGTTGCTGTGAGTCGACTCAATGGCACCTAACAACAACAACAACTTAAAACCTACTATGTGTCAGAGGTTCCCCTAATGTGTTAAGAAATCAGCAGAGAGGGAAGTTATCCATGCTATCATATAGCTTATACCTCAATGTGAACAAAGATTATCTATAATTTTTTTCTTTTTAGATTCCTTTACTTTGCCAAGCTCAATGGTTTTCAATCAAGGGCCCATTTTTTCGCCATGCCTAAAAGACCATATTGCCAATTAGTAGACAGGGCTCGACAACAAAAGTCCTAAGATGCACTGCAAATAATGAAGACTTATCTGACTCAAGATATGTATAGGGTCCTTTACTGAGAGATATTTGTTCTAGTATAACCAGCAGCTACTTGGCATTATTATCTTTTCTTGAATTCCCTTTCATTCTGCTGAAATACCTTTTTGACCTTTTCATTAAGACTATATGACTAAATTCCTGCAAATCTAAACAACCTCATTTTGCTCCTCCCACTCCACTGCAATGTACAACTCAACAGATGTAATTCTATATCCCCCTCTCCTCCACAATAAGATTTTACATTTGAGTGTCTCCAGTGTTACAAAGGAAAGAATTCTGATTTATCTTCTGGTTCTCTTTTATTTGTAGATGCAGGAGAATGCCAGGGAATACCAGGTGCTGAAGGCTAGGGAAAAAGACCTGGCAACCCATTCCAGAAAGAATTTGCCATTGGAAACCCTAAGAATAGCAAAGAAGCACTGACAACAATGCCGGGCATGGCACAGTGTCTGAGAGTGTTTCATTCTGTTGTACACAGGGTTGCTATGAGTCAGACCCGACTCAACAGCACCTAACAACTGATTATTGAATAAGTCCATTTCTTCAGAAAATATGTACCTTTGGCTCTGGAAATTTTTCTTTAATGATTCTTCCCACTATTTGTTTTTCTCTATTCTCTTTTAATTCTCCTTAGAGAGATCCCAGAGCACTTCTCTTTCTACTACATCTTTCCTGTTTAGATTTTCAGCTCTTGCTCTAAATTTGAAACATTACTTTGACCTGAACTTCCAAATCATAAACTGGACTTAATACATGAGCATCTTACTATTCTTACCCACTGATGTTTTATTCTAATAATCATGTTTCTAATTTCCAAGAACACTTTTTCTGTTCTTTTTACATATGAATCCTTTCTAATAACAAAATTATAATTATATTTTACACTTTAAATTATCTTCTTGACAGACTGTGACACCTGGAATCCCAGAGACTTCAGGGGCTGAGGCAGGAGGATCATGAGTTCAAAGCTAGAGGCAGCCTGAGCAGCTCAATGAGACCCTGTCTCAAAATAAAAATAATTTTAGAAAAGGACTGGGGGTGCACACCCAGTTGTAGAGTGTTTGTGGGCAAAGACCTGGGTTCAATCCCCAATACTGTAAAAGAAAAAAAATTATCTTCTGTTCCTTGATTTATTTAAGTTTGCATGTGTTGGTTCTTCTTCTATCAATCTTTGTTTTAGTCAAACATATGAAAACTGTATGTTTAAATCTAACAATGAAGAGCTATACATATAGTAGCTGACTTGCATTTCTCCTGCAGTTTCAAATTTCACCAATACCTCTTATTCCAAAATAAAGGGCCTGACATTCTAAGTTTTATATAAGCAAACAGGATATGTCAGGTTGGCTCCTCCCCAGGAGTCTGGAAAAGCAAGCTGGAGGACTCCAATTGCCAAAATAATCATGTTGTTGCTAGGTGCTGTCCAGTTAGGTCCTATTCCTAGTGACTCTCCTAGGGTTTTCAATGACTGTTTTAGAGTGAGCTGCCACATTCTTCTCCCATTTTCACGGTACTGGGATTAAACAGAGGGCCTCAGCACAGAGCAGCACTCTACCAATTGAGCTAAACCCCAGCCCAAAAATAATCATGAGGAAAAAAAAATCAGTACACAAATAAATCCAGCAATGATAAGAGAAGATGGGATTAACTTTGTAAAGTCTTTGTCAATTGTCACAAATAGGGTAAAAAATTTATACAAAGACAGGCACGGTGACTCAAGAAGACAAACTCAAAAATTATGATGTGTGCAAAGAGCTGGAGATAGAAGACCAAAACAGAAGAACATGCTCTGTTTTTTTCACACTTAAAGAATTGAAGAAACAATTCAAGCCTCAAGTGGCCATAGTGAAGGATGCTTCAGGGAAATTAACACAGGAAATATCAAAAGAAGATGGTAGAAATACAGTCATTATATGAAAGATAATTGAAAAATGACCAACCATTACATGAGGTTGCATACAATCAGGAGCCAATGGTACTGAAGGACGAAGTAGAACCTGCCTTGAAGGAACTGGCAAAGCACAAGGCAGAGGAATTGATGGAATACCAATTGAGATGTTTCAACATACAGATGCAGCACTGGAGGTGGTCTCTTGTTTATACCAAGAGATTTGGAAAACAACTACCTGGCCAACTGACTGGAAAAGATCCATATTTGTGCCTATTCCCAAGAAAGGGGCTCCAGCAGAATGTTGAAATTATTGAATGATATTAATATCTCACACAAGTAAAATTTTGCTAAAAATCATTCAAAAGCGACTACAGTAATATATTGACAGGGAATTGCTGGAAAAATCAAGCCAGATTCAGAAGAGTGGGTGTCATCAGTGCCCTCATTGCTGATATCAGATGGATACTGGTTGAAAGCAGAGAATACCAGAAAGATATCTATGTTTTATTGACTATACAAAGGTATTTGACTGTAGGGACCAAAATAAATTAAGGATAACATTGCAAAGAATGGGAATACCAGAGCACTTAACTGTACTCATGTGGAATCTGTACATGGACCAAGAGGCAACTGTTCAAATAGAACAAAAAAACATTGCTGGATTTTAAGTTAAGAAAGGCGTGCATCCGGGCTGTATCCTTTTACTATATCTCTTCAATCTCTATGCTGAGCAAAAAATCTGAGAAGCTGGACTTCAATGAAGAAGAATGTGGCATCAGGATTGGAGGAAGATTCTTTTATAACCTATGTTATGCTGATGACACAACTCTGCCTGCTGAAACTGAAGATTTGAAATATTTACTGATAAAGATCAAAGAACACAGCCTTCAGTACGGTTTGTGCCTCAACATCAACAAAGCAAAAATCCTTACAACTGGGTCAGTAAGCAACTTCAAGAAAAATGAAGAAAAGATTGCAGTTGTCCAATATTTTGCTTTACTTGGTTCTACAGTCAATACCCATAAAAGCAGCAGTCAAGAAATCAAAAGACGCATTGCATTGGGAAAAGTTGTTGCAAAATGCCTCTCTAAAGTGTTGAAAAGTAAAGATGTCACATTGAAGACTAAGGAATGCCTGACTCATACCATGGTATTTTCATTTGCATCATATGGTTGTGAAAGCTGGACACTGAATAAGGGAGACGGGAAAAGAATGAATGCTTTTGAATTACAGTGCTGGAGACGAATAATGAATATACCACGGACTGCCAAGAACATTAATGGATTTGTCCTAGAAGAAGTGCAACCAGAGTGATACTTGAAAGCAAGCATGGCTACCATATGTCTAATGTATTTTGGACATGTTGTCAAGAGAGACCAATCCCTGAAGAAGGACATCATGTTTGGGAGAGTCTGGATCAAAAAAATAAAAGAGCCTCAACTATATGGATTGACATAATAGCCACAACAATGAGTTTAAAAATAAAAAAGACTGCCTGGCACAGTGTTGGGGAGTGTTTTGTTCTGTTGTAAATAGGGTTGTTATGAGTTAGACACAACTCAAGGGCACCTAACAACAAACAACAATAAACTGGGCACAGTGGCTCAAGCCTGTAATCCCACAGACTTGGGAGGCAGAGGCAGGACAATCACAAGTTTGAGATCAGAGACAGCCTGAGTAACTTAGTAATAGAATGGGCTGGGGGTGCGCTCAGTAGTACAGCACTTGGAAAGCACGCAATCCAAGGCCCTGTGTTCAACTCCTCAGTACCTCAAAAAACAGAAAAGAAAAGAAAAGGAGAGGAGAAGAGGAGAAAAAGAAAGAGAGAGAGAGAAGAAAAAAGGAAAGAAAGAAAAAAGATTCATCCACATTATAATGACTGTAGCTACAGTTAGGTTGTTCTTCTATATTACTATAGTACCAACGTATTTGGCCATTTTCCTTCTGATGACCATTTGGATCGTTCAGTGTTTTGCTATTACTGATTGTGCCCTTAATAACATTCTTATACATGTTTACTGGGATATCTAGGAAAGTTCTTTAGTTATATATTCCTGAATTATA
Organism: Pedetes capensis; assembly: GCA_007922755.1. NCBI lineage: Eukaryota > Metazoa > Chordata > Mammalia > Rodentia > Pedetidae > Pedetes > Pedetes capensis. The sequence continues at coordinate 48,926 of VMDO01014268.1, read as the reverse complement.
AGGTACATGAATGTTCAACCTGCAAAAAAAAAAATGTGAAGCGGCTTTCTATCCACAATTGTGTTAGAGGTCTTGTTTATTTACAATCTTTCCAATACTTTAGTACTAGAGGATGATAATGATGATGATGATCTGTTTTGTTTTTTGAGATAGGGTCTGACTATGTAGCCCCATTTGGCCTCAAACTTGAACTCCTCCAGCCTTAGTCTCCCAAGTGCTAGGGTTACATCCAAACCAAGTTTCTTTCCAATACTTTATACTCCAAAACTGCTTAATTTTGCCAAATAAACAAAGTATTTTCTCACTGTGGTCTTAATTTGTATTTCTCTTCTCAAACTTTGTTGTTTTTGAGACAGGGCATCACTATGCCACACAGGCTGATCTTGAACGTGCAATCATCCTGCCTCTGACCTCCTGAATGCTGGGATTATAGGTGTGCGCCACAACATGCGGCCCTAATTTTACTTCCAGTTTTAGCAACTTCTTCGGTGGGATATGCCTACTGGCCTTAGGTACATCTGAGTGATTAAAAGGTAAGGATGAATGAGCCAAAATAGCTGCACTTTTTTCTATGAAATAAAAGGGTTTATTGAGTCATTACAGATGCCAGTCAGATCAAGTCTTCGGTCAAAGTTCTATAACTTACAGCAACAAGGACAGACAACAATTGTGAAAATGTCTAATGGACACAGAGTGACTGTTTTTATTAGGAAAATTTGGGAGAGGGAAGCAGAGGTTGTTTATACTGGATCTACATTGGCCATAGATAAGAAAGGCAGAGTAACATGAACTGGGGCAAAGTTTAGGGACAGAAGTAGTCAATGCTTCTGGATTAGTTGGGGTTGTAAGCAGAATACAGTGGTGCATAAAGAATTGTGACAGTATTTGTTTTTCCTAACTTTTAATAGGGCTGCATATTATTTTATATATCTATTAGCCACAGCCTGCAGCCGTAGCCCTGTGGCATCCAATCCCGTCAGATCTCGGAAGCTAAGCAGGTCGGGCCTGATTAGTACCTGGATGGGAGACCGCCTGGGAACACCAGAAGCTGCAGGCTTGGGAGAAGGACCTGGCAACCCCCTCCCAAAAATTCAATCTGCCATTGAAAACCCTATGAACAACAGAGAAGCACTGACAATAGTGTTTCCCCTGTTGTACTGAGGGTCGCTATGAGTCGGATACCGAGTCAACGGCACCTAACAACAACAACAATTAGCCACACGTGTCTCCCCTTAATCATTAAATGTCTATCCATATCTTTGGTGTCCCAGCCCTTTTGGAGTGCTGGGTCAAACCTAGGGCTTTACACATACCAGGCAAGCACTCTACCACTAGGTTGCATTTCCAGCCCTTGTTCATTTTTTAATTAACATTTATGTCCGCCCTTTCTCCCTTCTACCCTCCCTCCCTCCCTTTCTTCCTTTCTTCCTTCCTGCCTACCTGCCTGCCTCCCTCCCTCCCAGGCTTCCTTCCATGTGTATGTGCATGGCACCAGAGGTTATACTGGGTATCAAAATCAGGGCTTTGAGCATGGTAGGTAAGCACTCTACCTCTGAGCCTCAGCCCTACTGTTTTCTTGAGTTCTGTATACATTCTTAAAGTTAATCTTTGGGTCAGGTATAGTAGCACACACCTGTAATACCTGTGGAGAGACAGAGGCAGAACGATTGCAAGTTTGAGGCCAGAGGAAGATCATATAACTTAGCAAGACCCTGTCTTAAAATAAAAATTGAAAAAAAAAGGGGGCAGGGGTCTGGGTATGCAGCTCAATGCTAGAGCAATTGTAGTGTATGCACAAGGCCCTGGGTTCAACCCTTCAGTACCACCATATAAAAATAAAAATAAATTAATAATCATCATCTTTGGTCAGTTGTGTTCAAATATCTACTGGTCTTCCCAAAAACATTTATTTTAAATATGCCCTTTAAAGTGTGTTTTGCTTTGATGAATAGTATTTGACCTAGTCCAATTCATCTATCTTCTCTTTTACGGTTAGTACAGTGTGTGTCCTGCTCAAGAAACCAACTTTACCAAAAGTCTGGAAGATACACACCTGGAAAACGTGAGCTCTGAATATTAGAAGCTTTGAGAAATTACAGTTAAATACAAGACAGATGAGGTCATATTAAAAAATGACACTAATAACAAATGCAACTACTTTTATCAAAAAATTAAAGCCTAATAAGTAAAAGAAATTCTAGCAAAACATCACTGATTTGTCTTTTTTGACGGAGCCAAAGAAGACCTAGAACAGACTGGGAGCACATTTCTGTCACTGAGATGTCAAGAGTATTTAAAACCATTTATGCTGGGAAGCACAAGTGCAAACAGAAGTATGTTGAAGAGAGTATCCACAAATGAAAAGCTACAAATGTGGCCTGAACAAGGGCTAAAAGCACCAGGAAGAAAACCCAGTAAAGACAAACACACGTGATATTTCACATGCTAACTCATTAAAAAGCATGGAAAACTGTCTTTTCACATGGTGGTTTCAAACTCAAAGGGAAGTCAAATATCTAGCAGTATCCATTGCACTGGCTTTCCCTTTTAACTCTCCACCAATTGATGAATCACTATACTGTTATAGTCAATTTACAGTAGCAGTCCCCAAACATTTTGACACCAGGGACCAGTGTCATGGAAGACAATTTTTTCCATGGATGGACAGGAGTGCTCTTCAAGGTATGAGCCTAGGACCCATGGGGAGCACCTACAAATACAAGTGAAACTTCCTTGCTTATCAGCTAGCAATTCTAGTCACTTACCTCCTGCTATGTGGCCTGGTTCCTAACAGGCCATGAATGAGTACCAGATTGTGGCCCTGGGGGTTAATGACCTTTGATTTATAGCATGACTCTCCCATTACCATATTTTCAAAGGAAAGACTATATGCAAGCAGCACCAACAATCAGAGGAAGGAAGGAAGAAAAAAAAGAAAGAAAACAATACCTATTTTCAGCCAAATACTTGATCCTCCTGGTCAGTGACTAATATGGAAAAAAATCCAGAGTCTTGAGGGGTTTTTGTCCCCACAAGAAAAATACTAACAAAACTGAGTCAAGATCAGTGGTCACCATTGACTAAACGTGGGGGGAAGGATGTTTAAAGTTTACATAAAGGAAGGAATCTCTGAATTAAGTTTCTACTTTAACCTTCATTTCCACACATGACTTTCCATAGTAGCAAATTTTATTGACTAAAAAAGCTTCTAATTTATCCTTGTCTCTTTTTCAAAAGAAATGTACAATCTATGGGAAAAGTCTGCTAGTTGCTGACCCCTTCGCTTCTCTTTTTCCACCTAAAATTAAGATCCCAATTTTATGGTAGTTTACAAGAGAAAACATTCCAAGTCTGTCTTACCCTGGGATCAAATTCTGGACTGTATCATGCAAGGATAAATAGTATGTAATTTCAGGGAAGTCTCCAAGTTTCACACAAGGTGAGATTAACGAAATGAGAAATCTAACACTAGAAAGCTTAATTCTAACGCCCATATCCTCCCAAATCTAACCTACCTTTCTGAAGTCAAATCTTTACATTTTTGTTACAAGTTCTTCAATTGTACAAATTATAAAAATACTTCTGTTTTATGTAAAAATAAATCTATTTTCTCATACATATAAGATGAGTGAATAGTCAAACATTTATTTTAAAACTATTTGAACTCCAAATATGTTTTCTCATAAAACTAATGTTTAAGATTAGTGACAGCTAGGATATATAGTAGGCTAGGATATATAATAGGGCACCTGCCTATGTGCAAGGCCCTGTGTTTGAACTCCAGATAAACAGGGGGCAAAAACTGACAACCATCCCTAGCCAGTTCAAAAAAAACTGAATTCATTTAGCTTTGATCAATCACTCAGATGCACTGAACAGTATCACCTGAGGAATGTGAATAGGCACGAAGTTAACAGTGTAAGAATTACCTTTGGAAAGAAAAAATCATTTAGCTGAGACAGAGATCCCTCTCCCAAGGGTTTTGGTAGAGTTTGTTTCTTAAGTGGTTGATGTCCCTTAGAATAACATTCTTAAACTTATAATGTAGTATTAATAGTCATACTGTACCCCTAAAAGGAAGACCCCCTCCCTATACAAAAATCACTGTGTTCTTACCCTACGCATGGCTTCCTCCTCTTCTTGACGCTTTTCATAATGTGCAAAGTCATCAAAGATTGAGGTGGTATGCTTGAAAGTAGCAATTATTTTAAGGACTTGCTTTGCTTTTTCTAGGGGTACTTCTTGAGTGTCCCTTGAATTGGTTACTGGTTTGTTGTCATTATTTTCTAAGCGAATATGCCGTAACTGGTTGTTGGGAACATCTTTAACAAAGATCCATTTAACTTCAAATTTGCCCTTCCACTTATCCTGAGACCAGACACCAGCATATGCATTATAGTCCACAACAGACTTCATTTCAGCCACTCCACAAAAATGTCCACTACCATTCACACTGAAGAGTAAATAGAGTGGGCCTTTCCCATTCAGGGAACGATAAGCTGCATCCAAACGCTTATTACCATGCTCAGTACTACACCAGATAGAGTACTTAATGGAACGATGTATGTCATCCTCAGAGTAGCTTTTAATTATAAACACACGTCCATTCTTCAGGTTCCAATCAAAGTCTTTGGGATTATAGTTATTTATGGCCTTTAGCTTTTCCAGCACTGGATGCACCTCTACACTGGAAGGTGAAGCACTGACAGGTACCACACCTAAACCAAAGTTTTCACTGCCTGCTCCGTTGTTCTGATTGAAGCCCGCTCCCCTGTTCCGAGGTGCTACCCAGCGATTCTGCAGCTGTTGCTGTTGAGGCTGCACTTGGTGAGGCTGGGCCTGCGGCTGAGGTCCTTGTTGCTGCTGTGGTTGTGGTGGCTGAGGCTGCTGTTGAGGCAGTTGGCTTTGCACCAATGGTGGTGGTTGAATTAATGGCTGAGGCTGCTGGATTATAGTTTGAGGAGGCAGAACTGGTTGGGTTGGTGGAGCCTTTACCACTGACCCCTTTTCATCCCAAGTTCCAATATTCATGTTGTGTTTTATAGGAGGTGGTGGCACAGCAGAACCTCCAATTCCCACATTGCCCTTAGGTTTAAGTTTCGGTTGAGGTTTTGCAGGCTTTCTAGCAATAGCAGCCCAAGAGGTTGGTTTAGGTGCTGCACTGCTAACTGGGGGCACATTATTGGTTGCAATGCTAGTCATCCCACTGCTGCTCAAGGCTGTACCTACAGTTTTTGTCACTGCAGCTGTCAGGTCACCACCAATTTTCAGTCCAGTCATGCCTTGCTCAATACTGCTAATGCCAGGCACCTTACTCAAAGTATCATTGCCAAATCCAGCCTGTCCATCAGTAATAGCTCTCCCAAGAGAACTAGGTGGATAGCCATAACTGCTACTATAAGCAGAACTTTGTGTTGATTGTCCCTGAGATCCACTTGTCCCCCATGTAGAGAAATCAGCATTACCAGGAAAAAAGTTAAATCCATGTTGACCAAGAAATGGAGGGGTATTTCCTAACGCCCCAGGTTGACTAAAAACACCATCTGGTATATAATGATGTTCTCCATTACTCATTTGTCCATAGGTTGTCAGATATGGCATAGGCTGGTCTCCAGCCGTGGACCATGCTGCTTCTCCAAGAGAATATGGAAATCCAATGGATGGAGCATAGTAACTAGGCATATACGGATCTGACATTGGTGGATAGCTGTTACTCTGCAAAACAGAAGGCCACAATCAGTAGTGAAATGTCCTCTGAACAAGAGGGGGAGAAAAAGCCGAAAGATTAAAATCAAACAGTTTTAATAAGTAAGAGATATACCTATTCCAGATAGAATTAAAATTTCAAAACCAATCTTACCAGTAGAAAAGTCTGCAGATGAGGAGGCTTTGGGTTGTTTGTTTTGTTATTGTTGTTTTAAGACGGGGCCTCGGTATGTAGCCCAGGATGGCCTCAAACTCATAATCCTCTTGCCTTAGCCTCTCTAGTACAGGGATTATACATATTCACCACCACACCTGGCTGAAGGTGAGTATTTGTATTTTTAAATATGTGTTATAAAACTACTTATGGTGCTTTTGGGGAAGGAGAGGTAGTAGTGGCATGAGGATTATTTTTGTTTGAAGAGTCAAGTCCTCTGTCACAACTTGCAAATACCACAATTTCTACAAAAAGCTCATTCATAAATTTTGCATTATCATTTACCACCAGCTATATTCTAAGCAGATTCAGCCATACACTGTGGTGTCAGATCTTGGAAGCTAAGCAGGGTCGGGCCTGGTTAGTTCTTGGATGGCAGACCACCTGGGAACACTAAGGGCTGTAGGCTTGGGAGAAGGACCCAGCAACCCACTCTCACTAACCAATCAGCCATTGAAAACCCTATGTATAGCAGAGAAGCACAACAATTGCGTTTTGTCTGTTGTACATAGGGTCGCTATGAGTCGGATACCAATTCCAAGGCACCTAAAAACAATATATTCTAAGCAATTACTATATTCAAAAGTTTACATGCAAGGATTACATAAACCTAGAAACTCTGTCAAACAGGAGAAATAAACTGTTGTGTATCTGTATTGTATAATCCAACTTAGCCATTTAAATTTTGTATTTTCATTTAGAAAAAATAAAATGGAGAAGAAAAAAAGATTTATGATTACATCTATGGCATGAACCAAGACTGTTTTTGTCTTTTGCCTTGCCATGTTCACTTTAAAAATAAAATCCTTATACTGATTTCTTAAAGGTGAGATAATAGATGTCCTTTTCCTTTACAACATCCTCTATTTCCCAAACTTTTATATAATAAACTTATAACTTTCTTGATCAGGCCTTCTTTAAACTTAGAAATAGCAAGTTATTTTAACTTTTTCTAGAATTACTGCAGTTCAATCAACTGTCATTTGAATATTAAGTAATCACATGTTTAATAATTTGCCAAAAATTACATCAAATGCTTGTTGTTGTTGTTGTTAGGTGCCATCGAGTCAGTATCCAACTCATAGCGACCCTCATAGAGTTTTCAATGGCTGACTGTTTCGGGATTGCCTTGGGAGTGGATTGCCAGGCCCTTCTCCCATTTTTGCAGTGCTGGGAATATGAAAAAATACTCAACTTTATTATAAGCCTTTGTAAAAAAAAAAAAATTTGAAGAATGTTCCTTGAAAATGGGTTTCTTATGTAAAAAAATACTTTGATGATAGATTTTTCAACCTTTGTTTCAGGTGTTATTTTAAAGTCTTAGAACTTAAAATTTTGCAGAATTGCCAGGCGTAGTGGTGCATGCCTGTAATCCCAGTGACTTGAGAGGCAAAGTCAGAAGAATCATGAAATTTCAGGCCAGAGGCAGCCTGCATAATTTAATGACACCCTGACTCAAAATAAAAAAATAAAAAATGGGCTGAGGGTGCAGCCCAGTGGTTGGAACACTTGCAAAAGTATGTGCAAAGCCCTGGGTTCAACTCTCCAGTAGTGAAAAAGACATTATAGAATTATGCAAGGTGAAAATAAAATTAGCTAATATTCAGTCAAGACAATTGGGGGTATTCCCTCACAAAGGTAATAATTCACTTAATTTATATAGACATTTTAAGTTCCCTGGAATAAAGTTCTTAGCCCCACTCCCTTTTTTTCCTATTACATTCTTAGGAATATTCTGTGGCTGTTTTTCCCACGACAGAAAGTATATTAAAGGCCTGAGGTTCAGTTGAGTGGTAGAGCACTTAACTAACACGCGCAAGGCCGTGTTCAACCCCCAATCCCCAAAAAATATATGTGCATGTATAAAGACAAATGCTTGACAATAACATTATACATACTAACTACAACTCATTTTAAATTTTTTAAAACCTTATCATTAAAAACCGAAATAATTATTATTACTATTTCCTTTTTTTGTTTTGTTTTGCTGCTAGTGATTGAATCCAGAGCAGCTCTACCACTAAGCTACAACCCCAGCCCATACTATACTTCTAAGTTACTTGTAAAACACCTCACAACTGTTTCAACAGTCCACTGTATGAGAAAGCTAATGTAATATGTTGTTTTTTAAATTGATTCTCTGATTCTATAACTAAAATTAAACAACTTCAGAACTACACAGAAGTTCACTTAAATTAACAACTCTGACAATGACTTACTGAGTGGTGGTTGTTAGGTGCCATCGAGTCGGTATCCAACTCATAGTGACCCTACATACAACAGGCGAAACACTATTGTTAGTGCTTCTCTGTCATTCATAGGGTTTTCAATGGCAGGACTTACTGGGTAGTCCCAATAAAACATGGACCTTAAAACCCCAAAACTATCACTTGTTACCTTTTAAAGAAAAATAAAAATCACCAAATGATTTTCAAATACACTTTATACTGAGCATATTTTGCTGAATTCAGAACTATAAATTCATGTGTTACAATTTACTAATTTAGTTGAACACATTCTTTAGCTTTACTGGCTAGTTATTAATTCTCACTGAAAACATATTCAAACAACACTCACAGTATTAGTATGAAGTGAACCACCATAATAGTAGCATCACTACAGAAAAATTAACTGCTGTATTTAAACACACCTACGGGAGCTCAAATATACTAACCATTTTTTTAAAGAAAATAATCTTAAATTACTGAGTAAACTCTAGAAACTGTGAAGATGATACACACACAAATTTACAATTTGGCCAATAAAATTTATATATGTTAAAAACAAAAGTATTTATAGTGCTTAATACTGACAGAGAAGCAACTGTGATATAAAACTCAAAAAAGTTTAACAAAGGGCTCAAAGTTTTAATGCCACTAACAGTCCTCAAATATCTTGCATAAATGGACTGCTTTCACCTATTTATCTAATATGTCAACCATTTATTCCCCAATTCTGTCTGTATTGAATGAGATCTTTTTCCTTAGTTCTGTGAAAGCAATTTAAGCACTCTCCTTTCAAAAGTTAAGGCTTTGGTTGTGGTTTTACTAAGAACAGAGTTGTAAGGACTAGGGACATAGCTCAGTGGTGAAACGCTTACCTAGCATGCACAGGCCCTGGATTTGATCCCCAGCATAGCAAAAATAAATAAGAAAGAACAGTTTTAGTAGAGCTCAAATTGTAATTTCTGTATTAATTATAAATTAATGTATGTTTTGCTGCAAAACAAATTTTTCATTGCTGGGTAAGTGAAATATCAATGAAAGGAATGTACCTTGGTAGTGAAAAGGAACAAAATTCCTACTTACTGATGACAGAAAACAATTCAAAATTTAATTTCACTTTTTAACTCAAATTGGTTTATAACAATACATGTAATCAACATGCAGTGTGTATAAACAAGTCCACTCATGATATGGAAATTGTGAAGTGAAATCTTTCTGTGTTCTTTAAAGGTATACTAACTAAACACTGTGATGTGCAATGATTCACATTTTCCCCATAATCAAAAGAATTGCTTATGTAAGTATAAAAACGGTACAATAATCCAGCACGGTGGTACATGCCTATAGTCCTAGCACTCAGGAGGATGGGAAGGGAAGACTACTGAAGTCCAGGAGTTGGAAACCAGCCAAGGCAAAAGAGAGAGACCCCTAGTCTCAAGGAAATAAATAACCTAACAATAATCATTTGGTATAATTAAGCATACCTGTTGGAACAGATCGATATACACACCCTTTATCCATAGCATAAATACTGAAATACAATCTGGAGAGACCCTCTAACATAAGGTTTCAGTGAAGTCATAAGGTATTTAGATTTTACTCCCAGCCCAGGAATTGATCATGTATGTGAAAGGGGGCAAGTAACTTACACTCTAAATTGTTTTCTCATCTCTTAAAAGAAAATAAAGAGATCTAGCAATCTCACTTCTGGGTATTTACCCCCAAATTTTTAAATCATCCTGTCAAAGAGATATTTGTATTCCCATGTTCACTGCTGTTCTGGTCGCAGTAGCCAAGACAGAGAATCAACCTAAGTGTTCATCTCTAGATGACTGGATAAAGAAAATGTAGAACATACACATAAAGGAATACTACTGAGAATTGAAGAGGAAATTTTGTACCTATATGGATGGAATTACAGAGTATTATGCTACACAGTGTTAAGCCTGCAGCCACTATGGCATATGTCAGATCTCAGAAGCTAAGCAGACCCAGGCCTGATTAGTACTTGGATGGGAAACCACCTGTGAACACCAGGTGCTATAGGCTTGGGAGAAGTACTGGGAAACCCACTCCCCAGAGACCCCCTAAAAAAAAATCAGCCTTTGAAAACGCTATGAATAGCAGAAAAGCACTAACAACAGTGTTTTGCCTGTTGTATGCAAGGTCACTGAGTCGGACACCAACTCACCGACTCAACGGCACCTAGCAACATGCTAAGTGAAATGTCAAGCACAGAAAGACAAATATTACATATTCTAATCTTTAACAAGCACTCTCATAGAAGCAGAGTAGAATGGTGATTACAAAGGCTAAGGAAGTGGGGGAAATGATGGTCAGAAGGTATAAAACCTCAGGAGGAATATGTTGGGTTTTTGGTTTTGTTTCTTTTGGTGGTAGTGGTAGCCCTATTACAAAATGTGATAAGTACAGTTAAGATTGTTTGGTACATTTCAAAATTGCTAAGAATAAACTTCAAATATTCTCATCACAAAAAATGTTAAAGTATTTAGGGTGACAGAAAGGTTCACTAGCTTGATTTAATTATCCCACATTGCATCCCTAAGTCATAACATCACCTTGAACCCAATAATCTGTACAATTATTAATTTTTTTTTGCAGGGGGCGGTATTTGGGAGTTCAATTCGGGGCCTCGCCCATAGTTTGTGAGTGCTCTCACTGGGCTGCACTATCAGGTCATTTTTTATTTATCTTGAGACAGGGCCTCGCTAAGTTACACAGGCTGCCTCTAGCCTCATTCCTCCTACCTCCGCCTTCTAAAGAGCTGAGATTACACATGTGAGCCACCACACCCAGCTATAAACTTCTAATTAGCAAAAACACCAGTTATATCTCAAAATGTGCCTTTAGGTCAATACACAATTCAACTTAAGAAGAGAAAACTTACAAATGAAAGATCTATATCCTATATCTGGATGTTGGCTTGGGTTATACAGGTATATGTATTTGTCAAGTTGCCAAGTGAACACGTACATTTTGTACACTTTATTTTATGTAAATTTTACCTCAAAAGAAAGAACTCTGCAAAATATTTAACACTACTTAATATACTTCCAGAACTATTTATATAAAAGTATACCAAGACCAAAACTTATTTCAAAATGCACAAAACAAAAACATATTAACAAAAGAAGGATGGAGAAACAGGTATATGATAAAACTTACAATATAAAATTAATGGCAGAATCTACAGTAGGTACACGTGTTCACTGTAAAATTTGTTATTCTTTTACATTTGAGAATTTTTATAATAATCTGCCTAAAGAAAAGAAAATAAACAATATCTAGAAAACATGTATTTAAAAACTAGTTATATCTAACTTGTCTTTTTTAAAAATGCAAGTTAGTCATGTATATAATTTCAAACCTAGTCCAGACTTAAGAATATAAAGTCACAGTATGGTTTAGTAGTCTCAAGGATACAGGCTCAATTCTTTTACATTCTCACTTTCTATGTCAGTGACTTCATCTTTTTAACGTTTTTTTGTTGAAAAAATGAGGATAATATCTTTGGCTCTACTTAATTGTGAAGATTTCTCTTTTGTGTGTGTGTGGTGGGGGGCAGGTCCTGGGCATTAAACCCAGGGTTTCATGCTTGCTAAGAATGTGCTCTACACTCTGGTGACACTCCCAGGAGGAATTCTTGCATTGAAACTATTTAGAAACTACTTTAACTGTAAAACACTGTAGCTAAAAGAGTGTACCAGTCACCAATTTTACCTTAAGAGTTTTCCCCCAGTATGAACACTAAAATAATGAAAAAATTCCTTAAAATTTTAGAATCATTTATAATCATGATTATTTTTTTCTTTTTTGCAGTACTAGAGGGATGAACACAGGGCCTTATGTAGACTCTACCAGAGCTCTCCTACTGAGCTGCATTCCCAGCCTGTATTTTATATTTTAACTTGAGAAGGGGTCTCCTAGACTATGCAGGCTGCCTCTGTCCTCCTTGCCTCCATCACTTAAGTCATTAAGATTACAGGTGTGTGCCACCACAACCAGCCTATGGTCATGACTCTTTACTATTGTCATATAAGTCAATTATTTTCTATTAGTTTACAGAAAATTTGAGCAACAATAGAAGTTTATGTTTGCTGTTCTGACCTAAAGGCATGTTAATACAACTCAGTGACAACCTAATTAAAACTGAATCTTTCAGTTATAATTTAATATTAATTTATACTTCATAATTATCCAATAACCTACATAGAAGAAATGGATGATGTTTTAAAAGTTCAATAAAAATGGTCAGTGTTATTTACCAAAAATAGTATTTCTTCACAGAGAAAACTGAAAACTATTTCCAATTAAAAGCATGAGGCACTTCAAAAACTCTTGAGATCTAAGCCCAGTTTGGTGCAGCATGCTTATTATAATGCCTATAATCCTAGCATTTAGGAGGCTAAAGGCAAGAGGATTAAGTTCAAGGCTAAACTGGGCTACAATGGGGAGACCCATCTCAAACAAACAAAATAGAAAAAAGCCCTTGACTTCTGAATTTAAAAAAGTTAAGTGATGTTCAGTATATTTCTAATACTTGTATATATTTTTTCTATTGTACTTTTCAGAGTATAATTTATGTATATTTAGTCATAAAGATGTCATGAGAAAAATTTACATATAATATGAATGGTTCATCAACCATAACTCATCATTCTGTAATTTTATCAGATAACCTATTCCATTCATTTAATATTTAGTGAATGCCTACTCATGATATCAGTATTGGAGGAAGACACACTAACAATTTGCATTATGCAGATGACACAACTCTGCTTCCAGAAACTGAAGAGGATTTGATACATTTACTGATGAAGATCAAAGAACACAGCCTTCAGTATGGATTGTGACTCAACATCAACAAAACAAGAATCCTTACTACTGGGTCAGTAAGCAACTTCATGAAAAAAGGAGAAAAGACTGAGGTTGTCCAAGATTTTCCTTTACTTGGTTCTATAATCCACACCCACAGAAACAGCAGTCATGAAATCAAAAGACACATTGCATTAGGAAAAGCTGTTGCAAAACCTCTTTAAAGTATTGAAAAGTAAATATGTCATACTGAAGACAAAGGTGTGCCTGACTCATGCCATGGTATTTTCAGTTGCCTCATATGGTTGTGAAAGTTGGCCACTGAATAAGGGAGACAGAAGAAGAACTGATGCTTTCGAATTATGGTGGTGGAGACAAATATTGAATATACCATGTACTGCCAAAAAAACCAAGAGATTTTTCCTAGAAGAAGTGCAACCAGAGTGTTCCTTGGAAGCAAGGATGGCTATACTGTATCTAACATATTTTGTACATGTTGTCAGGTGGGACTAATCCCTAGAAAAGGACATCATATTTGGGAAAATGGTTAGTCAACTAAAAAAAGGAAGACCCTCAACTAGATGGACTAACACAGTGTCTGCAACAACAGGCTCAGTCATCAAAAAGATAGTGTGCCTGGCAAAGTGTTCAGTAGTGTTTTGTTCTATCATTAACAGGGTCGCTATGAGTCAGACCAGACTCAATGGCACCTAACAACTCTGTGCCAGATCCCAATGCAGTCACTGGGAACAAAATGATGAAACAATGTCCCCAACTTGAAGTACTCTACAGGTATGGTGGTGAAGACATTTACCCTAAAGTGTGATGAGTACTATAAGTGAAATACAAAAAAGCAAAACAATAGTAAAGAAGGAACAAGTAACTGAGATATCAGAAAAGATCTCATGGAGGAAGTGATACATGAATAAATCTGTGGAAGGGGCAAGTTTATACATAAAACATACATGCAAATACAAAGATTAAGATGATGAAAGAAATATTCAGAAAATATTTACAATTTCTGGAAATAATGGTAAGTCCTAATTCCCTAAGTAGGACGGAGAATAATTACTAAATATGGGGTAAAGAAAAAACTGGAGCCATTTTAATGACTAGTGTAACAAATGAATCCATTGTTATAAAGCTGTGATAACTGGTTTTTGTTTTTGTTTTTTTTTGTTTTGTTTTGTGAGACATGGTCTTGCTACTGTAGCACAAGGTAGCCTGAACTCTCTCTATCCTTCTATCTCAACTTCCCAAGTGCCAGGATTATAGGCATGCACCACCACCCCAGGCAGAAAAATTTTTTTACAATGACACAATCACACTTGGATTTTAAAACTGCTAAATGGCGGTATCAAATTATGAGTGAGGAAACTATTCCAATAGACAGCAATAAGGAAAACTAAGGGTAGTGAAGCAGGAAAGAAAATGAATTCAAAAAATATTTTCTTTTCTTAATTCTATATACCTCTTAGATAAACAGCTCGATTATTTTCCCAAACTTCAGTTTTTCAATGGATCCTTCAAAAGTTATATGTACACATTACATGGCTTCTTAACAATGACAACGAATGCATGAATTGTTCAATCAACTTAAGTCACCAAATTATTCTGAAGAACTATATAGAACCAATTTTAAGACTTGGAGGACTGACATTTACTTTTTAAATTTTATATATATATATGTATACACACACACACACATATACACACACATATACATACACACATACATATATATGCGAGTACATATATATTTTATATATATACATACATACATACAAACATACATATGTATATATGTGTGTGCATGTATGTGTGTGTGTGTTTCCCCCTAAGAAATTGAACACTATAGGGTCTGGAGATGGAACTCAGTAGAATGGCATTTGCCTAGTATTCTGGACGCCCTGGATTCAATCCTCAGCACAACCAAAGGGAAAAGAAAAAGTGAACATTATAAATATAGAATAAATGTGCTGCCACAGAAGTAGAAAGGCCAATAACTTATTTTAACACATCCCTAGATTTGATCTAAATTAGATCTAAGAATGTAAATCAATTTACATCATTATCCAAAAATATTAAACATGTTTCCTACCAAAAGACTCATTTTTGTTATTTATTTTAAAATCAGACAAAGGGGCTTAATTTTAAAAGCACAATTTGCATCTAGTTGAAATTATTTTTTATTAAGCAATAACTTCAGTTAGGTCAGTGTAAAAGAAAGTTACTACATTCTTGCATAACTTTAGAATTTGCCAATTACTTGAGATATTTTACCAATAAATCCAGTGTTCACTAAAATGCTATGATAAATACTCCTTGGAAACGTATGTCATTTTAATTTTACATTTTAGCTAGCTAATTATGAATTACTTAAATTCTTACATAACTTACCTTTAAGATTTCAGATAATTTTCATTTTTTTTTTTCCTCTACAAGTCCAGTTTTCAAAATTCTACGGTGTTAGTACAGTATATTAGTCCTTTTTTTTTTTTTTTTTTAAGATAGGGTCTGTCTACCCTAGGCTAGACCAGGCGGGCCTGGAACTCACATCTATCCTCCTGAATGCTAGCAGTGTAGGTATACACCATCATGAATGGGGAGAAGGGGTTAGTATTCTTGAAAAAGAAAGTATGTGCCTTCTTGTTGTTCGGTGCCACTGGGCTGAGTCCAACTCATAGCAACCCTATGTACAACAAAACCAAACACTCTCCAGCACTATGTCTGTGTTTCTCTGCTATTCACATGGCTTTTGATGGCTGTTTTGGGATTGTTTTAGGAGTGGGCTGCCAGGTCCTTCTCCCATTTTTGCAGTGCTGAGGATCAAACCCAGGCTGAATAAGCTTAGTTGGCAGAGTGCCATTCAGTACTTTCTGAGTACCCAGGTTCAATCCTCAGCGTTGCCAAAACAGAAGGAAATGGCAGTCCACTCCCAAAACAATCAGCCATTGAAAACCCTATGAGGGTCACTATGAGCAGGACATGACTCAAGGGCAACTAACAACAAAGTGAGGGGATCCAACCCAGGGCTTCAGAGTGCACACAGGAAATACTCTATCAACTGAGCTAAAACCTAGCACTAGGTATATGCCTAGTTAGACAATCATTTTTAATACTCCAGAAAGACAACTGCTAAAGACCTATTCAAAACTGGAAAAGAGGAGCAGAATATGTTCTTACTCGAATCAAACTTTAAGATTTTCCTTCAAAGAGGACATGAATATGTTGATTAAGATACTATGAGTTAAAATAATATAAAAATCTTAAATATTTTCATTTATACATTAAATTAATACAAATCTTTTATAAATATTTTTGTTCCAAAGTAAGTAACAATGAGATACATGAAAAATTTATTTGATTTCACTAAGGTAAATATTTTAGTCTTTAAAAAATAATAATTTACAGCCAGGCATGGTGACATACACCAGTAATCCCACAGACTCGGGAGGCAGAGGCAGGAGGATAGAAAGTTCGAGATCAGAGGCAGTCTGCATAATTTAGTGAAACCCTGTCTCAAAAAGTTAACAAAAAAAAAAAAAAAAAAAAAAAAAGGGCTAGAGGTGCAGCTCAGTGGTCCAGCACTTGCAAAGCATGCAAACATAAGACCCTGGGTTCAAATCCCAGTACTGCAAATAAATAAATAAATAAATAATGATTTTTTAGGGGTTAGGTGTGGTAGTGTCTGGTTAGTGGTAGTGCCTGGTTACACTGCACAAGGCCTTGGTTTTGATTCCCAACACACACAAAAAATTTTTTAAATAAATAATGATTTTCTTACACATTTTAAACCTCATTTATAAATGAAATCTAATAGAAAATTCCAATATGTAAAAAAGACAAAAAGCAGAGGATTGTCATATTGGTAGGATCTAGAAAATCTTTCCCTGCTCTCCCCTCAGCAGCCCCTGAAAAACTTCTGTAGAATGCTAAAAATCCTTCTGAAGAAAATTTTTCTTACAACAAAACCCTTTCTAAGTACTTATGACAAGTAATGAAGAAACATGAAGTGTATTTTACAAAGTAAAACAAGTAAGACAACTCTTCCAGGTAGCAATTCCAAAATTATCTTTTCTAGTCCACTAAAATTTCTTTAAAAGATTTTGAGGAAGTCAGGTGTGATGGTGTATGCCAGTAATCTCAGCACTCTGAGCTACACAGTGAGACCCTGCCTCAAGAAAACCAAGGTTTGGGGATATACCTCAGAAGTATAGCATGTGCAAGTCCTGATTCAATCTGCAGCACCACAGGGGGAAAAAAAAACTACTAAAAGAAAGATTTGAGCAAGTCAGGGGAGTTTAATATTTATTACATTCTCACCTTAGAAATTCAATTCTTTGGGAGGCGGAGGCAGGAGGATCACAAGTTTGAGACCAGAGGCAGTCTGTGTAACTTAGTGAGACCCTGTCTCAAAAAGTTAAAAAATGGGCTGAGGGTGCAGCTCAGTGGTCTAGCACTTGCAGAGCATGCAAGTGCAAGGCCCTGGGTTCAACCCCCAGTACCACCAAAAAAAAAAAAAAAAAAAAAATTCTTTAGTCCAAAAAATTCCCTAAATTTATTCAATCACGGAAGCCTTTTAAGGGGAACATTTACTATTACATCTTATAATATTAGAATTCCTCCAAAATATCGGGAAACACCGTCATTAGAGATATTAACTGTGATTAATGTATAAGCCAAAATATTTAAAAAGTGTTTTTAAAACTTGTACTAATTTTACAACAAATCATCATCTCCTACTTTTCAGTGATATCACTGACATATTCTTTAGCAAACCATAGGCGGAAAAATAAATGTTATTATCGCATAAAGTTAGACAATATAAATGTGAGATCAATTTTTCATTAAGTGTAGCTCATCTTTCACAGATTCTATCCCCAGTTTTCACTCTTCCTCATTTATTTATCCCTCTCCAACGTAAGCTACGAATGCAGTAGTTCAGCAGAAAGGAGGTGGCGGTGGTCATGGAGAAATGACCAACAGGTAGATCAGTTTGAACACAACCACTGCCCTCCATAATCCAAAAAGTAATTCTACATTATACAAATTGGAAACTACTTTTTGTTCAAATTTTCTCTATAACTGTGCTAAGCCCTTTAGTAATATGTGGCTACTATTTGGCTCCTTGTTCTTTCATGTTTTAAAAAATTAAGTTAAAATTTCAAAGTATATTTTCTATGTACCTTTTTTTTTTTTTTTTTTTCTTTTTGCAATACTGAGGAGTTGAACCCAGGACCTCACAAATGCTTTCCAAGCACTCTACCACTTGGCCACACCATCAGCCCATTTTTCGCTTTCTGTCTTGAGACAGAGTCTCACTCAATTATGCAGGCTGCCTCTGACCTCAAACTAACAATCCTCCTGCCTCCACTTCCCAAGTCACTGGGAATTATAGGCATGTGCCCCTGCAACTGGTTCATATCTTTAAGCAAAACAACAAACACACTTTCATTCCAGAATGCTCTAATGATATTGGCTAACACTGAAAAGTTATCTATAAAATTTGTTTCTAGCTATGACATATTTTTAACAGGCAGAAGTAGCACGCAGATATGAAATAGCATTATTTGTTTTTCAATGTTTAAATTATCCCTATATACAAATTCTCAAAAGCCCTAGGGGCTGGACATGTAGCTAAGTGGTGAAGTGCATGCTCAGCATGTGTGAGGCCCTAGGTTCAATTCTCTGCACATTAAAAAAAAAAAAAAAAAAAAAAAAGGCAAGCAAATGTTTTTATAAAGTCCTTAATTCCACTTTTCAACACTACCAAGTAATATTAGAACTTGAAGCAATTACCAAAGAAATTCAAATCAGAATGCCTTACAAAAAGAAAATACTACATTTAACCAAAAATTTCACAACTTAATCCCTCGCCACATAAAAATTTCTAGCTAACTCAGCGTAAGTACAAAGATATGGCAATGACGTTAAAAGATTAAACTATTTTGACATTCAAAAACATCTAATCATAATGTTCATCTTCAAATATCTACTTTATATTTCAAAACCTTAATCTCTAACAGAAAACTTTTCTATGCCATAAACCTGCAACTATTATTCATCACATGTAGGCACACTAGAGGAATTAATTCATGTTATAGTTATTCTTATTCAGTTAATGTATCCAGCTGAAAAATCAACTAATACTACAAAAAAAAATTTAACTTCCTAAAATCTGAAACTGTCAGAAGACTTACCTGATTTGTCTGGCTACTTAAGTATGGCTCAAAATCATCATCATTTACAGCATCTTTTTGATGAATCGAACCGTTTTGTACTGAAACTAAAAAACATATTTGTATTAGCAATGTTGTAATTATATTTATGAAACTCACAGCATAACCTAACATTTTTAGTAGTTTTCAAGCCAACTCAAGAAAGAGTATTCCTGAATTGTTATTTTCATTTAAAAACTCTCTTAAGGACAAGCTTTATTTTAGACACAACTATTTATGTGCTATAGAAACCTTAGAAATCTATGATATAAAACCCACGACTACATAAACATAAGCCATATATATACTTCCCCTTACCAAAAGAATTAGGGTAAATATCCCAATTTCAACACTGTAGTGAGTAAAATTACATAAAAATGTGTGAAAGGGTTTCCCAATGCTATATTTGAATCTAAACTAAATAGTATTGTAGACAATACATAGATTTCTGAATGCTGTCTGTCTTTGTTACATCTGTTAGTCTGATAAAGGTAAGTAGCCCAGCCTGGCCTTGAACTCACAATCCTCTAGCTTCAGCCTACTAAGTGCTGGGAATACAGGAGTGTACCACCATGCATGGCCTTAAAGTTCCGGTAAATGTCTTAAATGTCTTCAGTCAAAAAAAGTGACTAAAATTCATCTAAAATAAGATCAAAACAAATGTACATAAATGTGGTGATGCATGCCCATATTCTTGGGAGGATGACACAGGAGGATCAGGAGGTCCAGGCCAGCCTGAGCTATACAACAAGACCTTTTCTCAAGAAAACAAACACAAAACCGAAACAAAAGGTCTTAATTCTAAACCAAAAACATAAGAAGACTGGCTAACAGTGTATAACTCAGTGGTTGAGCATGTGCCTAGCATGCACTAACACCCTGGTTTAATCCCTAGCACCAGTAAATAATAAATAAATAAAGAGTTTCATATGAAAGTACAAACACAGGTAAGAAACCAAAGATAATCATGATTACTCTTGAAACACATGGAAAACAAGTTACGGGATAATTTAGAATGTCACATTTATTCAGATGTCATTTCCATAAATGCACTACAAATTTATTTTTTGAACACTGTCTCAGAGTGCCTCTGAGCAAAGAATACAAGAGAAAGTCCTGGATTAAATTCCAAGTCCACCACTGAGGAGACAGGTGATCTTCAGTAGTAACTTGACCTCTCTAATCCTCTGATGACTATTTAACTTCTCTAATCTTCTGACTGGGGGTGATGTTGGTAAAGTGCTGCACTGCACTCTCTGAGGCCCTGAGTTTTACCCCCAGCACCACAAAAATGGAGAAAGACATAACAACCCACTCCCAAAACAATCCTGAAACAGGCAGCCATTGAAAACCCTATGAGGGTCACTATGAGTCAGACCTGATTTGACAACACCTACCAATAATCCTCTGACCATTCTGTTCAAGGAGGTTATTCATAGTACTCATCTCATCTCATCTTAGTATTAAATGACAGTGTTCAATAATCTCAGACATTATTACAAAAATATTACAAGATTCAAATATCACTACAAAAATACACGAATGTAAACAATCTAAAACTTGATATAGTAACACTATGATAAAAGTTGCAAGTTACTGTGGAATGTCAAATGGTCTCTCAGGAAGAAAACTTGCAATATCTGAACAGTTATTACTCAAAACTACAATGTCATGAGGTATTAAAAAATAATGTTGGAAGTGATGGGTTTAAGTTGTTTGTTCTCTGTAACATGACATCTTCATTACCTCTAATTTTGGCATGAGTTTACATCACTTAAGATGCAATATTAGTTAACAGTGGCACAGAAGCAAAGCTGTGTGAAATCCCTTAGTTCTTTACCTTCCATTGAACAGCAGTGATCACTCAAAGATAATGCGGTACTCTGGGAAATCTTCAGAGTAGACCTGTCTGATACTATACCTGAGAGGACACAAGACACACCTGATCCTAACTCCAGTGAGGTCAATGATAAGGACTGTATCAGAGCTTGGGTTGAGCTAAATACGTCCCCTGGAATTCCAATATATAACAGCCACTAATAACAAAAATAAAGAGGATGCCTTAGGATATATTTGGTGCCATTTTAAGAGCTTGGCTAATCACTGCAGCCCAAGAGATTGTGATATACTTGTTCTTTACCAAAGGTAGGGATGCATGGTGTTTTGGGGGTTTTTTGGTCTTTTATTTATTGAAAAAAAACATTCCTTACTGCCCTGGTATATATTAACCAATATTTAAAAGAACTCATCATTTTGAAATTAAAACTTTCTGCCTTTTACACCAATTAGGTTCTCAGATATGTAGTCCTTACTGCTAATGTAGTCCAAAAGTACCTACTTAAAATGTTCCAAATAAGATAATAATTAGCCCTTGAGTTTCAGAAGCATAATAAGATACTAATTAGCCCTTGAGTTTCAGAAGCATATGTTTCTTAAATGAATTCAATTGTCTTATAAAGGCTTTACTTTTTGAACATTACTTAATGACAATCTAATGTCTTGGACACTGAAAGCCATTAAATAGTAATGAAATCTAAGCCAGTTCCATAGTCTGTAAAAGTTCTTCAGGGGAAAAAAGAACAGATGACTTACATGTTTCTTCGCCTGTTTCCTCTGCTCTATGAAGCAGAGTCAAATCAAGATAGAACATGGGCCTTAGAAGCCAGGTGATTCTTTGCTCTGGTCCTGACTACATCAAGTTAGGAAAGTCAACAGATGTGTGCATCATGTTTTCCCACCTACAAAAACAGCGACAATACCATATACCCTCTATCTCCTTTAGGAATGTTGTGAGGATTAATAATAAAATGAAGCCAAAATAATGAAGTAAAGTGTTTTGAAATCATTTCTGGAGAGGACTGAGAGAGGATACAATATAATATTGTCAAAATGTAAGGCATTTTCTACTACTCTTCAGAACCATTACAACTTTACCAAATCCAACCTAATTCTTTTAAACTGCAGTTATATAAAATGATGTCCTTCTGTTGGAAAGGGAAGGAGAAAAGAGGAGAGAAAAGATAAATTCTTTTCCACGTATTGCTTACTTATAAACTTAAGGGACAGGAGAAAGGAGGCAGCAAAGCCTAAGATGGCATCTGAAACATCCATCCGTAGTGTTCACAAGTGAAGACACAGGACAACTTTTTTCTAGCAAGCAAAATTTCTGCTTGTTAATAACTAAAGTAATATCAAATCAGCATTCAATTGTGGATCAACAGGTAAATAATTATCCTTAAATTTCAACTATCCTTTTACTATGCTTGGCAAATATACGTAAATGTTCTGACATTTCACATAGGGACAATCTATTAGTTAAGAAAGAATTGAAAATGTATAAACTAGTAAATCTAGAACTATGTATATTTCAAAGGCATTTTCCCTTATTAAAAAAGTTGGTATAGAATTCCTTTTTACATTTTCAGTACAGTAAGTCATTAAGGATATAGAGAAAAATACTTAGTAAAAAATCAGGCACTAAAGCTAGGTATTAGGCCAACTGTCAAATGCAGGTAATTCAGAAAAGAAATACAGCATCTTCGAAATTACATTAAGTCAACCAAAAAAAATCATGCTTTCAAAACTTTAACTGACACTAACATCTCAGGGCATGTATTTTTCATAAGCTCATCAACTTCTGAATTCAAGATTATTACATATATTTTCAGAATACTGAGACTGTAGATCAAGAAAAAAACTACACTTTCTCCTTGACAAAAGTGAACAGAATTATTATAAAACAATTCACTAGCTTGAAAATCAAGTCAGCTAAGGCAAAAGACTTTTTCTCCAATATATACACCTACTCATATCAATCAGTTCACTGGTGGCTCTGACTTGGCCTTGCAATTCTCCCTGCCAAGGCATAAAAATAAAAGAAATACATATGTGTGTATTTGTATACTTGTAGCATCTATCATTTTAAAGCAATTTAAATGACTGTCAATACTGTTAGGCCAGTGGCTTTTTTCTTTTCCATCAGAATGTATGAAGAATCCAGCAAAAACAATGGCTACTAGAGCAATAAAGTATTGTAATTATAACAATCCTCATAACAATAGGATTTACGGCTAAGGTTACTATTTTTATTTTAAAGAGAAGGAATTGTGACAAAAAATGCAATATGTTCAATCTCACTGGGGAGTTAAGTAGCTACAAGTAGCATAAGAACTTCTGACTCCAAGAAATCCCAGTCCATCATCCTATCCTTGAATGCAATTATGAACTGAACAAAGAGGGAAAGAAAAATTGGGGGAATAAAGAACTATTCAAATAAATACTATGTGTATCTAAATACACAATTAAAAGTGATACTAACGGATTAAACGTTTTAAATAACCAAAAAATACTTACTTACAGTCAATGTGTGACATAGATTGTAGCTAATTTATATTTGCAACATCAACAGTTAACATGTAATGTAATTTATAAGTAATTTATATCTATAATAACAAAAAGGTTACTAGGCCATACCTAAATGAAATGACCTTGTCATAAATCAAACTTACAGTAACACAATACTAGACTGGAATGCTCTAGATGATCTATTTTATCAAACAAGTACTACATAGAATTTGTGTACTTACCTTAAAGCAGGTAATACAAAACACTTAGCATTTCAAATAGCCTTGCAAAGTGCCACCTCCCCATAGATCTAGGATAAAATAATTTATGCTAGGCAATAATGACCACAGATTTTACATATTTCCAAGTCTATAATACCTCCTAAAGGGCATACTAGCAAAAAAGAAATTAATGGATCATTCCTTTTAAATTTATAAATTTTTAAAACTCATTTAAAATAAACAATATCCAATTCTGAGACTTATGTTTGCAACACAGAAAGTAATTCTAAAAACAAAATTGAAGTACTAAGAATTAAGTTATGTTTATATACTGAAAGTATCTTTAATTAAAACAAAGCAATAAATCTATTGCCTAACATTGCCATATATCTGGCAAATACTAATTCTTATATAGTATGTAATACAACAGAGAAAATTAATCTGTGTATACAGAACCTATTCCTGTTCAAATTAATCAAACTTTCAATAGTAAATAAAAACTTTAAGAAAAATTCAAACAGCAACAATAAAAACACTGAACTTACACCTAAAAGGCTACTATGGATCTTATTTTCTAATGCTGTTACTGGAATTAAAAAACAGGAAGTATGATGCTATTTAGGGTCATTAAAGGCCCTATTACAAAATGTTATAAATATATAATTTGCTGTGATGTTATTTTATTGGCACTATCCCAAGAAAGCAGTTCTTGTTCATACTTACTGTCACATGATTAATGTCATGTTTCAGTCAGCTGACTACATTGTTCCACAGTAATAAATACAAACTACATTTATATTTTAAATGCTTTACTTTCAATGGTACTTTTACTAAAGTGTAAATCATACAATCCCAGCAGACACCTCACAAATTATTTCTTGTCAGTCCTTTGTACACTCAGATTGAGTCACACCTTGTAATCAGGACTGCATAGCAAGATCATATGCTTGTTCAGTAATGAGTTCTCTCCTGTTGTTGCCTCCTTGCAACTAACTTCTATAGTATCAGTGATTAACAGTACAATTTTCATTAATGGGACAGGGAATACTATGTAAGGTGCAAATTTCAATGTAATCCAAGCATGTCAAACAAAATGTCCACATCAAGAACATACTTAACTGTATACATGCGTAGAAATTTTTGTGACAGAAGTTATGTAACACCGATAAACTAGGAAACTAAAGAAATACCCCTACATTCACACTAATAACCGGTTAACTGAAATACAACTAACACAGGTGTTTCATCTACTATGGTTTCTACAAAAGTGCTTCAAAGCAAGGAACTACCGAAGTTTGGCTGCCTTAGCAGTGACAGATGTTTTTCTAATCTTATCTATATATTTATATATAAAAAAAAGCAAACCCTCACACGGATTAAAAAGTTATTTCAACGCAACAATGAGAAATTAAAAAAAAAAATCCAAACTCACCTTTATTTCCTTGTCCTTTAGGTCTCTGTGTGGCAAGACGAATGGTGAGGTAAAGAGAAGGGGGAAAAAAAGAAAGAAAAGTGTGTTAATCAAAGACAAGTTATTTTAAACAATCCGTGTAGGAGTAAAACCCACCATATCCTCCGCAGCCACCAATTTCCCAACCACCCCCAGCCCTTAAACCTCCCACCTGCCACTCGGAATCCGTCTCCCGAGCTCGCCTGGTCTCAGCCCCTAGTCTGCCGCCTGGGTATGCATCTTCAGGCCCCAAGGAGCTGTCCTTCCCCCACCTCCCGCGGCTCGGCGCCTGCCCGCCCGGGACGCAGGCTCCGGGGCCAGGGCGCTCGCCCGGCCCGGGCAGCAAGACCGCAGCAACTTGCGCCCAGGGCACCGTTAGGGGCCGGCAGCGGCGGCGACGGGGAGGAGCCGGAGCCCCACGCGAGGGTGGAGCTCTGGGGCTCAGGCCTTCGCCGAGCCTGGGGCCTCTGCTCCCTCACCTGATCCACGCTAGTGGCTGACATTCTTCACCGCAACCCGAGAGGAGCTGCTACCGCCGCCGCCGCCGCCTGGGCCTCTCCCCGTGCACTCACAGCTGTTGGCTGCCGCCCTCGGCGAATGACTGTTCCGGCCGCCGCCTCTGTAGCCTCTCGCTCAGAAACCAAAAAGCGGGCCTCACACTCGGGAGTCGGCGGAAAGGGCCCGTCTTTCGCAGTTGCACGCTCGTCTTCCCCCTCTAGCTCTCCGCTTCTCGGGTCCACAATGGCGGACAGACTCCCTAGTCTCACTTCCGCTCCGAGCCTCCCTGACCTTCCGCTCTCCACTCTGACGTCCGCGCTCACCTCGCTCTTCCTCCCCCACCCTCCCGCCACCGACCTTGGCTCCGCCTCCGCATCGCCACGTCACCCAGGACCGGGCCTGCGGGGCCGAGCCCCGGGCGCATGCGCCCTACGGGGCGTGCCTCTGCGTCTGCGAGTGCCCACTTCTGGGTCGGTTGGGTGCCTTTGGTCCCGCTGTGAGGCTGCCGGGCGCGCGCCAAGCCGCGGCAGCGGGAAGGCGGCCAGAGCTGCATTCCATCGCACTCTGGGCAGGAAGAGGGCTGGGGGGTGGGGGTGGCCGTTGGCTGGGTTAGTGGAGCACTGCCAAAGGCGCGGAGGCCGGCGATGCCCTCTTGTTGGCTGACTGTAGGGAGGCCAGAGTGTGCGCAGTAGCCGCGCCCGCCTCGAGTGACCCAGCTGCCGCGTCTGGGCCTCGCTGGAGCTCCGGAGATCATCGAAGGCCGCGCGGGTGGCTAGGTGACTCAGTCGCCCTCGGGACAGAGTTGCTGAGCTGTCCCCACGAATCAGCACGTGCAGCGAAAGTAGCTGGGTCAGTTCTGGCACTAATACGTGTGAAAGCAAATACGAGGTAGCCCGACCGTGTTCTCAGTGTTGAAACCCCAGGAACGTTATAGGAATAGCTTAATGTTACCGTAATCTGGAATCAAACTTCAACGTCTGATTTATGGACTTCTGTTTTACTTTATTCCTCTCCCTTCGCGATCGTTTGATTTTTATGAATGAATAAAGTGGCCTTGGGAAAAAGAAATAGTTGCAAGATTTTTTTTTTCTGCCCTAAAAGAAGAGAAAGATCCTATAGAAACTAGTAATGTTACTTTTTTACACGTTGGCAAAACCAAAGGAAGCCAGCCCACTTGCAACATTTTGACATTTTTATTGATACAGCTTTGCAATAAAGACATTCTTTGATTTACAAGCGTAATGTGGACTACATGTAAGGAAAGTATTCTTTGCACACCAAAGACATCCAATTTAAGTGTTAACTTAGTATAAAATTTAAAAATAATATGATTAATTTTCTGGTTTACGGTGCAACAATATTTTAGAGTCAGTGAATAATAGAACTGAAACATCTTAAGAGTCCACTCTTCATATAAATCAGTAGGCATTTTGAAGGTCTGGTGAGCCATCTATCTTCCCTGGCTTTCTTCCCATTTTCGCCACAGGTCCCAAGTTGAGCATCCTTGCATTACTCAAGAATTCCCTCACTGTCTCATTTGTTGCTCTCAGTCTCTCCAATTTCCCCAACCTCAACTATCAAACAGGTGGTGGTGGTGGTGGTGGTGGTGGTGGTGGTTGTTGTTAGATGCCATCCAGTTGGTGTCCAAATCATAGCCACACTATGCACAACAGGTGAAATAGTATTGTTAGTGATTCTCTATATTCATTGGGTTTTCAATGGCTAATTGTTTTTGTTGTTGTTGTTGTTGTTGTTTGTGTGGGGGGGTAGTTTTTGTGGTGGTGGTTGTTTATTGGAGTGGGTTGGTGGGTCCTTCTCCCAAGCCTACAGCACCTGATGTTCCCAGGCGGTTTCCCATCCAAGTACTAACCAGGTTCAACCCTGCTTAGCTTCTGGAGCTCTGACTGGATGGAATACCACAGTGGTACAGCTGAAGGCACTATTGTTGTTGTTGTTAGGTGCCATCGAGTCAGTATCCGACTCATAGCGACCCTCATAGGGTTTTCAATGGCTGACTGTTTCGGGATTGCCTTGGGAGTGGATTGCCAGGCCCTTCTCCCATTTTTGCGGTGCTGGGAATTGAACTCGGGACCTACCTCAGAGACTGCAGCGCAGCGCTCAACCCACTGAGCTAAATCCCAGCCCCAAAGGCACTATACAGGTTGTGAACTGGGAAACTGAGAGGTAGTATTCAAGAGGAAGCAGATGAAAACTTACAGGCCTTGTCTTTGATCCTTAATTATCCTAGAAGCATAGCTTTGGAATCCACTCAATCTGAGTTTGAGTTCTGGCTGGGCATTAATTACTTTGTAATTTTGGGAAAGTCACTGCACCTAAGCCTTAGATTCCTCCTAAGTAAAATAGGTTTTGCATGTACGATTCATGGCACACAGTAAGCTTTCCATGAACTGTGTGTATGTATAGCTACTTCCTGCTTCCTTTGCTAAGTGATTCCCAGAATGATAGTAATAGCTTATATTTGAGTGTTCATTATATGTCATGCACTAATAATCATTATTAAATCCTCACAATATCTTATTGTGTAAGTGCTTTTATACAAATTGAAACACAGTGAGGTTAATAAACCCAAATAATACAGCTAAGTAGTCACTGTGAGAGCCAGGATTTGAGCACACATTTCAGTTCTCACCACCGTATGCTGTTGCCTAATGACATAATATTGTAACATGCTGTTATTTTTCATTCCTGCCTCTCAACCAAGCTCCTTTCTTATGCCCTTTCCTCCTAACAATGAGGTCTGAACTTGCTTTGTAGAGTGCTAATGTCCCTTTGATACAAATTCATTTCATGCAATATTAACATTTTTTTCTGGTGCTGGGGAATCAAATCCAGGGCCTTGTACATACCAGGCAAGCCCTCTACCACCCATACATCTAACAACTTTTTGAAGTACATCTATAACTGCCTAAGACCATCCACAATGCCTCCAAGAGTCTATAGATGATACTCTGGAAAATGTTGCTCTAGATTCTAGACTATAGATAAAATTGTACTCTCCTAAATGGCCATAAGTATATCAGCCTCGGGGTCAATAGCACAGTTCAAAGCTTGTGCGGAGGGGGACGCAGACTGGATTTAAGCCCCAATGTGCCACTAGGTTTATCTACAAGGGGCATCAAGTTCAAAATAAAAAATACTTAAGATAGAAGTCTGTTTTTCTCTCATACAAAAGCAATCCAGAAGCAGTTGAGGGCTTGGGTTACTGTAGTATCAAGATCCCCAGGCTCCTTTTGTTACCAAACCAGGCCTTTTTTGCCCTCCCTATGTGCCATATGCCAATCACTGAAAGGATAAGTTTTGCAAAAGAAAAAGTTTATTCACAAGGCAGTCACATGTGGAAATGGGAGAGCAAGTCCCAAATTCACTTTCCTCAGGATAGAGAATGAGAGTATTTATGGAATAAAGAAGCAAGGAGGTCTAAGGCAGAGGGCAAGGTGATGGGAGGTCAGGAAAAGTGAAGTGACAGATGGTCCATGGATGCACAGTGGAATTTCATGGCTCTTTGTGAGATGCATGTTAAGAAAATGGCAGTATTTGCATGCTCTGAGGGTGGAGTTTTGGCCTTCTGAGGACAAAAAGTCACCCATCAGACACTTGTACAGACGCAAGTAAAAGGTCAGTGATTCCTACTATTTTGAACCACTTTCACATTCCTGAGAAACAACTTGGGCAATCATTACCATCTGGGGCAAAGGTAATGGAAGTGTACGGCTGAGCTACCTATGTTAGTCCATTTCTTCACTGTGACCAAATCCCTGAGAAAACAACTTATAGAAGGAAGGATTTATTTGGGTTCACCATTTCAGAGGCTTCCCTCATGGTCACTCTGCCCCATGGCTTCTGTGGCTGGTGAGGCTGAACATCATGGTTGGAAGCATGGGCTAGAGCAAAGTGCTTCACCTATGGTGCATTACGGTGAATAAGGGACAGAAAGACAGAAAGTGTCCAGAGACAAGACATACCCTTCAAAGGCATGCCCCCATCACTTGCTTCTTCCAGCTGGGCCCACCTCCTAATGGTACATTCAGCCATGAAGTCATCAATGGATTCATCAGTTGGTGAAGTTGGAAGCCTCATTGTCCAGTCACCTCTCAGAAGCCCATCAGCTGGCAACCAAGCCTTTG
Organism: Pedetes capensis; assembly: GCA_007922755.1. Classification (NCBI taxonomy): domain Eukaryota; kingdom Metazoa; phylum Chordata; class Mammalia; order Rodentia; family Pedetidae; genus Pedetes; species Pedetes capensis. The sequence goes on along the minus strand of VMDO01014268.1, from coordinate 19,066 downwards.
ACACATGAGCCTTTGGGGAATGTCTTTAGATTCAAACCATAACACTGTGTGACCTCTAAAACTGGTGATAAAAACAGATCACTAAAGGTAAGTGAAGCTGGAGGGATTACCCCAGTTTCCCCTCAATTTCACTTCTAGGCTACTGTTCTACCATCCTCATGCTGATAGTACTCTCTGTGGTCCAAGATGGCTGCTGTGCTTCCAGCCATCATAGTCATAATCCCATCAACAGAAAGTAAAGTGAAAAAGAAAAAAAAGCACATCTCTTTCCTTTAAGGACATTTTGTATAAATTATATTTTCTACTTCTGTTTACCTCTTACTATCTAAAACATACTCTTCTGAAAACATTTAGTTGTAGGAAAACTGGAAATTATAAAATATATTCTGAGTGCCCATGTGCTCAACTGAAAAATCAAAGAGTTTATCACTAAAGAAGGGGAGAATAGATAGTGAGAGATAACTAGTAAGTAATGAACAGTGTGTAGTAACTTCCCAGATCACTTTGTTATCTAGCAGTATTAGAACTTTTCCTTGAATCTTTGCCAATATTTTAGCCAAAAATGTTAAGGTTTTTATTATCTTTAAACAACACAGTGAGTGAACCAAAAATGAGAAATTCGATTTGAGGATTGAATAATGCATTTTTTAAAGGAAGTATCTTTAAGTGTTTTATTATGCTTAAGGTAAAACTGCAGCCGTAGCCCTGTGGCATCCAATCCCGTCAGATCTCAGAAGCTAAGCAGGGTCAGGCCTGGTTAGTACCTGGATGGGAGACCACCTGGGAACACCAGAAGCTGTAGGCTTGGGAGAAGGACCTGGCAACCCCTTCCCAAAAACCAGTCTGCCATTGAAAACCCTATGAACAGCAGAGAAGCACTGACAATAGTGTTTCCCCGGTTGTACAGGGGGTCGCTGTGAGTCAGACACCGACTCGAGGGCACCTAACAACAATAACAACAAGGTAAAACTGCTAATAAAGAATTAAAATGGGCATTAAATAAAATAAAAAATAAATAAACCAACCTGTTTTGAAACAGAGGAGCTAAGAACTTTCTCATTCATTCTGGTATTTACTGTAAGGAAAGTTAAAATGACAAGGAAAAGGCAACAGAAAACAGTCTAAGTTTTCCTTTAAGTAGTGTTTCTCAAAACATTTCTCTGGAGCTAACCGCAGCTTTTCTTAGGAGCTTACTACAAATGCAGAATCTTGGGACCCAGATCATACTTACTGAATTGTAAACACTATAGTTAGGATCAAAGTGTATATTTTGAAAAGAAAAACAAAAGCTTCTTTTTTTTTAAGAAATTTTAGATTTACAGAAGTGTTGCAAGGATACTGCAGACCATTTCTGTATACCTCATTTTTTGTTGTTGTTGTTTGTTTTTAGGTGCCGTCAAGTCAGTATCCGACTCGTAGTGACCCTCTGTACAACAGGGGAAACAATATTGTCAGGGCTTCTCTGGTGTTCATAGTGTTTTCAATGGCAGACTGATTTTTGGGAAGGGGTTGCCAGGTCCTTCTCCCAAGCCTACAGCTTCTGGTGTTCCCAGGCGGTCTCCCATCCAGGTACTAACCAGTACCTGGACCTGCTTAGCTTCTGAGATCTGACAGGATCAGATTCCACATGGCTACCGCTGCAGGCATACCTCACTTAGCTTCCCCTAATGTTCACATCTTACACAACTATGGTACGTTTATCAAAACAAGGAAATGCCATTGGCATTAAATGCAGACCATTTGGGATTTCCATAGTTTTCCCACTAATGTTCTTTTTCTGTTCAAGAATACCATCTTACATTTCAATCCCTTTAACCACCTCCAGTTGTGACTGTTTCTTGGACTTTCCTCATTTTTCATGAAAATAAATAAAAATTATAGGAGACCATTGTTATAGACCAAGCTCCTGCATAGGACCCCAGGAGACCAGACTGAAAATAAAACTGGAACTATTTATGCTTAAGTTCCACATCACCACATTGAAACTAAACTGTTTATCTGAACTTCCCAGAAATTAGGATTAAAGATAGCACCAAAATTTCCCACAGTCTACTTTCAACTGGCATGATAATGAAGGATTGTAAGGATTAAAACAGAGAAAAAGTAATGTGATATTACCTAATGGGTTCATGTTCATTTTCTTTCTTTTTCTCTTTCTCTACCCCCATCCCCACCAGGGTCTCACTGTGTAGTCCCAGGCTGACCTCAAACTCTTGATCCTGCTGGATTCTCCTGCCTCACCTCCAAGTGCTGGGATTACAGGCCGCTGCCCTCCTCCTCCTCCTCCTCCTCCTCCTCCTCCCCTTCCTTTTCCCCCTTTTGTTCTTTTTAATAGCTCTCAGCTGTTCCTTTCATCAACTTTTTCACTGTACAGTGAGGGGGATGGGAGATACTAATTGTTTTCCAGCAAATCTATCAGCCACCCATTCCTGCCTGCCCCAAGGTGAATAACCTGAGCTTCCAAGCACAGAAAAATGCTTTCCTTCCCTGAGGACTTCCATTCCTGAGCTGACAGGACAGGACTTCAGGAAGCATGAGCAGAAAGTATAAGGCAAACTAGTGAAGGAGGCCACGTAGGTGTCTGAATTATCCCTGGTGCAGACTGGAACAGCACACAGAGGAAATCCCTCCTAAAGGGAGCACCCAAATCCCAGTCATTTCCAGTTATGGCCACCCCACCTTCCCAGGGAGAATAGCATCCAGTGTTTATTTCACCACTCAGCTCCCAGTAGGGTGCCCAAAAGCTGAGAAGCTGAGCAGAGCAGCCATGGGCCTTGTAGGACAGACAAAGCCATCCGCTTTGCTGGCCCTCAGCGGCTGCTGTGTCTGCCTAGCCAGAAAGGAGCAGCCAGTGCCCCTACAGCTGAGGGATGTGGGAAAAGACAGAATGAGCAACCAAGTGAATCCATTGTGGGCTTGGGCTGGGTCTACATGGTGGCAAGATTGAGGCAGGATACAAAGACAGGGAAATTTAGCATACAAGAAAAGGGAGAGAGCTTTCACCCTAGAATCTGCTTTGAGTCTTGTCAGATGAGAGTCAAAAACTTTGACACAACTACCAAACACTGCTGTGAGTACTGCCTGCAAAGAGACACTATTTTGGAGAGACATTTTAAATAATGAAGATGATAAAATAGTAATTAACCATGCTTGGGGGCAAAAATGTATGTAACCTTTGAGTTCAACCTTGTTTTCCCCTCTGTAATTCTGTGCTGCTTTGAGATATGCCCAGGGAGCTCCCTTGTGACTTTCCCTTAAACCTGAACAATGGAACTTCTTTTGATCTTGTTGGCACCTTCCTACCCCATGACAGGGGCCTCTCTAGGCACTTGAGGTTCATGTCACACTGAGTGCCCAGAGCTGGGGGCCCAGGGCTGACATCACATGGGGCGTGCCTTAGGTTGAAGAAAACTGGAGAGAACATGAGCCCAGGAGGATTTTCTTGTTGGCTTTCCTGGGAAGCCCCTGTCCGTGTCTTGGACGCCTGGCTGTCTTGGAGAGCCCACATATGCTTTAAGGTATGGACTTAATAAACTCTACAACATTGCTTCATTCTCCCCAACTTGTCCTGAAATTCTTTTCTGTGATGAAGCCAAGGACCCAGTTTAACCTGAGTGGAGGACCCAGCTAGGGAAATTCCTCAGGCTAGGAGGTCACACTGAGCTGTACCTCTTTGCTGTGCCACCAATGACAGGATCAATTGTGACCCATGGTAGGACCATATGGCCCCATATCCCCTATTAGTCCTTCTGTGGGCAGTTTTGTTTCTGTACAGTTTTAAGGCCAATTCCAGCTTGTGCCTAAGGAGCCCCACCTGGGAGTAGTACTTGCCCAGCAACTCTTCCAGGTTGAGGTTCTCCTGGTCCTCTGAGATGCTCTTGTTCTCCTCCACAGGATGAGGATCCTTTCCTCTGATGAAACATTACAGGTGGTAGCACACAACCCTGACCACAAAGGCCACAGGAAATGTGACATACTAAGCATAGGTATTTGCCGTGATTTATATTGTAGAAGTACAAAAACATTATGTTTGTAAATGTAACTAAAAATAACCAGCAAAATCAGTGGAGCTCAGTGGTGCATACCTGTAATCCCAGGGACTCAGAAGGCAGAGGGAGGAGGACCTCACAAGTTTAAGGCCAGAGGCAACCTGCATAACTTAGCAAAACCCTGTCTCAAAAAGTAAAACATGAACTGCAGGTGCAGCTTAGTGGTGGAGAACTTGCAAAGCATCCATGAGGCCCTGGGTTGAACCCACTAGTACTAAAAAAAAAAAAGCAAAATTGCTAGATTTTTAAAACATTGAGTATATTCACTAAATATTGATTGATAAAGTTGACAATATAAAGTTTTAAAAACTGATCAAAAATGTACCTTTTCAGTAAAAATATGTTTCTTATTAACAAACAAATACTGAATGGCTTTTGACCCTTGCACATGTGAGGCATTAGGTAGGAGATAGGAGTGAGGGGTGGGCTGGTGATAGAACACATGAGATGATCCTTATTCTCAGAAGAACATGTAGTCTTTTTATTGTTGAGGCTCAGAAAATGATTCGCACTTTGATATGTCAAAAGGCCTTAGAGGCTGTCTCAGAATCAAGGTCCCTCTAACCTGGTTTTGTTTCTCACCACAGAGAATAGCCACAGAAAAGCTCTCTCTGGAACTGCCTTATCTACAAAGGGAATAAATGTAATTGTTTTAAACACCCTCTCTAGGAATTGTGGCCTGCAGCTGTACCACTGTGGCATCTGATCCCATCAGATCTCAGAAGCTAAGCAAGGTCTAACCTGGTTAGTACTTGGATGGGAGACCACCTGGGAACACCTGGTGCCGTAGGCTTGGGAGAAGGACCCAGCAATCCATGTTCAAAAAAACAATCAGCCATTGAAAACCCTATGAATAGCAGAGAAGCACTAACAATAGTGTTTCATTTATTGTACATAGGGTCGCTATGAGTTGGATGTTGACTCTACAGCATCTAACAAAAACAACTAGGAATTGTATCACATAACCGGGAATAATTAGCCACTGGAGAGAGAAGCAGCTAAAAGAAGCCACTACCTATCCAAGCTTGCTATTCCTCTCTGTGGTTTGGAAACTTATTTAAACCGTAGCCATAAGGCCTTTCAGGGGAAGTCATGCTTTGCGTATGATTCTCATGTTTGATACTTTGTTGTTGTTGTTGTTAGGTGCCCTCCAGTCAGGTCTGACTCAAAGGGACGCTATGTACAACAGAACAAAACATTTCCTGACACTGCCACCCACATGATCTTTTTTGTTTTTAAGCCCATTGTTGCAGACACTGTCAATCCATCTAGTTGAGAGTCTTCCTTGTTTTCGTTGACCTGTCACTCTCTCAAACATGAGATTCTCCAGAGATTGGTTGTTCCTGACATGTTCAAAATATGTAAGACACATCTAGCCATCCTTGCTTCAAAGAAGCACTCTGGTTGCACATCTTCTAGGAAAGATCTGTTGGTTCTTTTTTGCAGTCCAGGGTATATTCAATATTCATACCTAGCACCATAATTCAAAAGCATCAATTATTCTTCTGTGTCCCTTATTCAACATCCAGTTTTCACAAGCATATGATGCAAATGAAAATACCATGGCATGAGTCAGGCTCACCTTCGTCTTCAATGTGACATCTTTACTTTTCAACACTTTAAAGAGGTCTTTTGCAACAGCTTTCCCAATGCAATGCATCTTTTGATTTCTTGGCTACTCCTTTCATGAGTGTTGATTGTAGAACCAAATAAGCAAAACCTTAGACAACTTCAATCTTTTCTCCATTCATCATGAAGTTGCTTACTGACTCATTTATAAGAATTTTTGTTTTCTTGATGTTGAGATGCAATACATACTGAAGGCTGTGTTCTTTGATCTTCATCAGCAAATGTTTCAAATCCTCTTCAGTTTTAGCAAACAAAGTTGTGTCATCTGCATAACGCAGGTTTTTAATGAGTCTTCGTACAATCATGATGGCAAATTCTTCTTCATAAAGTCTGGCTTCTTAGATTATTTGCTCAGCATACAGACTGAAGAGGTATGGTGAAAGGATACAGCCCTGAGGCACACCTTTCCTGACTTTAAGCCTGGCAGTATTTCCTCCTTCTGTTTGAATGACTGCTTCCTGGTCTATGTACAGAATCCTCATGAGTACAATTAAGAGCTCTGGTATTCCCATTCATTGCAATGTTATTCATAATTTGTTGTGATCCGCACAGTCAAATGTCTTTGCACAGTAAATAAAATGTAGACATTTTTCTGGTGTTCATCTGACACCAACAATGATGTCTGTAGTTCCACCTCCCTCTTCTGAATCCAGCTTGATTTTTCCCAGCAGTTCCCTGTCTGTACACTGCTGTAGTTGCTTTTGAATGATCTTTAGCAAAATTTTACTTCCATGTTATATTAGTGATATTGTTCAATAATTTCTGTGTTCGGTTGGATCCTCTTTCTTGGGAATAGGTACAAATATGGATCTCTTCTAATCAGTTGGCCAGATAGCTATTTTTCAAATCCCTTGGCATAAACAAGCTAGCACCCTCAGGTCTGCATGTGTTTGTTGAAATATATTATTGGTATTCCAATAATTCCTGTAACTTTGTGTTTCTCCAATTCCTTCAAGGCAGCTTCCACTTCTTCCCTCAGTACCACTGGTTCCTGACCATATACAACCTCTTGAAATGGTTTATCATCTATCAATTTTTTTTGGTATAAAGACTGTGTTCCTTCCATCTTCTTTTGATGTTTCCTGCAACTGTGCATATTTTCCCTGTAGAATCCTTCACTATTACCTTTCGAGGCTTGAATTTTTTCTTCAATTCTTTAAGCTTGAGAAAAATAGTGCATGTTCTTTCTTGTTTGGTTTTCTATCTCCAGCTCTGTGTACATGTCATTATAATATTTTATTTTGTCTTCTCAGGCTGCCTTTTGAAATCTGTTTTGTTCTTTAACTTCATCGTGTCTTCCTTTTAATTTAGCTGCTCAACATTCAAGGGAAAGTTTTAGAATCTCTTTTGACATGTAATTTGGTCGTTTTTTTCCTGTCTTTTTAAGAACCTTTGCTTTCCTCATGAATGATGTCTTTGACATCATGCCACAACTTATCTGATCTTCAATCATTAGCGTCTAATGCATCAAATCTGTTCTTGAGATGGTCTCTGAAATCAGGTGAGGTATACTCAGGGTCATACTTTGGCTCTTGTACACTTGTTCTAACTTTCTTCAGTTTCAGTTTGAATCTGCATTATGGTCTGATCCATAATTGGCAACTGGTCTTGTTCTAACTTTTGATACTGAGTTTTTCCATCATCTTTTTCACAAATGTAGTCAGTTTTGTTTCTCTATGTTCTGTCTGGTAAATTCCATGTGTATAGTCACTGTTTATGTTGGTGAAAAAATGTATTTGCAATGAAAAGGACATTGGTCTGACAAAATTCTATCATGTAATCTTCATCATTGTTTCTGTCACCAAGGCCATATTTTCCAGCTCCTGAGCCTTCTGTTTCCAATTTTTGCATTCCAGTTGATACCTTTACCTTCTGCATATTAATGAATTTGTATACTTTTTTCTCCTATTAATCTGCTTATGATTGGTTCTTTTCAGAAAATCTTCAGAGTGTTACAGGAAACAATTCTTTTGCTCCTACATTATTAAGATAAAACCAGGCATGCTGGGACATGCCTAAAATCCCAGGATTTGGGAGACTGAGGCAAGAGGATAGAGAGCTCAAGGCCATTTTGGGGGGCTACATGTTGTTGTTAGGTGCTGTCAAGTCAGTCTCTTACTCCTAGTGACCCTACGTACAACAGGTAACACAATATTGTTAGTGTTTCTCTGCTATTCATAGGATTTTCAGTGGCTGATTGTTTTGGGAGTGAGTTGCTGGGTTCTTCTCCCTAGACTATAGCACCTGGTGTTCCAAGGTGGTCTCCCATCCAAATAGCAACTAGGTCTGACCCTGCTTAGCATCTCAGATCTGACAAGATTAGATGCTATGGTGATACAGCTGCAAGCTTGGGCTACATAGCAAGATCTTATCACAAAAATAAATAAATAAATACATAGACACATAAATAAATAAATGAAACAAACAAGCAAATCTTAGCTGGAGAGTGATGTGTAACTTTTAGGACTATTTTTGCATGTATTCTCATCTCTTGTGAGCCTTATCTTAGTCCTCTGATTCAGGACAGGTAATATATCCATGGTTTACAAAAGAAGAAATTTAGATTGAAACGGTAAATGACGAAGTGACAGAACCAGAATTAGAACCAGTTTTGCAGGTGGTTAGGCCAGTTTTCTGTACAAGTTTTAGGCAACTTTTTGGAAAGACTTCCAGTTTTTTCCAAAATAATAAAATGTATGTAGTACATGTCATAGGTTTAGAAGAGATCTAGAGCACTGAGGGAGTGGGGCTTGTGGAGTAAGTGGCATTTATGTCGAGGACAGTGAAGAGAACAAGTCCAGAGTGTAGGAATGTGATTAGAAGAAGCATGGGAGCAGAAACTCAGCAGTAGTTCTATTCCAGGGGGTGGGAAGTGCTAATTTCCCTGGAATCAAAGACTTGGGAACAGATGCTAATTCCTCCCCAAGTGATCTCAGATGCAGGTTGGCAGAGAAGTCCCCTTGCTCTTACTGGGACCCCTCTGTACCCCAGGAAGGAATGAGACACTGGGGAAGAGACAGCTGCCTCAGGCTCAAGGGGGCGTGACTGATGATAGATGAGTTAATGCCCTGCCCCCAGCCTGGATGGAAACTAGCTGCAGTACCCTCCAGCTTTAAACCAAAGCTAGGCTCACCTCTCCCTTACATCCAGGGTAGCCCCCGGCTGCAGGCATGACACTTCCTAGAGAGGAAAAGGATAAGAACAGATGGGACTTAGAAGACAGAGGGCCAAAGAGGCCAATTCAGGAAATACAGCTGCTTCTGTGGCTATGAGAGACAGTTTGTTGGCAGTCAGAGAGTGATACAGAGATAACTGGTAGGGCCACACTGGGAACAGAGAACCATAAGCTGTGGATGGCTACTAATTAGCAACTCTGGTGAAAATGGATTTGGAGGATCCCAGCTCCCCTAATTCTATATGGGAGTCTCAATATTGAAATCCTTATTCTTCTTCCAGGCAGGGGCAGCATGCAGAATGACCTGTTTATTTTTGCTGACCTCTCTACTTAGAATACCTTTCTTCACCAGTTGACATTTTCTCTTCTTCAAGGATTAAGTAATATTTTTGCTGTTACACTTTCTCTGATCCAACTGATCAAGATCAATTATGGTCTCCTCCCAGACTCCTGAGTACTTTTCACACAATAAACTATTGTATCAGTGTGACCCATAAATGTGATTAATGGGTGCTTATCATATGGCTGTTGTGGGCTAGGCCATTTACATAAGTTAATTAACTTACCCCTCACTGCAAGTATATCTTCATTTTACACATGAGACAGCTGACATTTGGAGATATTTAGTAACTTGCATAAAGTCACTTGAATCATCATATATTCCTTTGTAGTATGCTGATAAACACTCTCAAGTTGGTTACAATTGTGTAACAAGAACTCCAATGGCAAGGATTCTGTCATAGAGACTGTTCAGGAAGGTTACACGAGGTCAGGGAGGCCATGTGCAAGAGATTAAGAAAGCAAGGCCTGAGTGTGTACCCTGGTTTTAGCATTTGCTAGCTGTGTGACCTTGAGCTAATTCTTCACCATCTTTGTGTTTTGGTCTTATACTTTTCCCTTTTGGTTCTTGGAAAGGTTAAATGAAACATAAGTATGTGCAATGCTTGGCATTGTGCCTGGTATGTGGTAAGCATTCAATAAATGTTACCGGTTATCATTACCATCATCATAAAATATTACAATGTACCAAGAAATCTGGCCAGAGCCCCAGGATGTTACTAAAGAAATTTGGGTTCATATCCTGCTAATGTTTGAATATGATTAGTCCTCTCTGAAATTCATGTGCGGAATTGGATTGTCATTGTAGCAGTGTTGAAGGTGGTGCCTAGTGGGAGGTGGGTGGTCATGGGAGTGGAGCACTCTTGAAGGGATTAATACTTTCCTGTAGCTATCATGGGAGTCTGGCCTTCTCTCTTTCTTCTGTGTCCTCCTGCTTGCCCCTCCACTGTCTACCATGTGCACCTGACCCTCATAGGAGGCAGTCACCCAATTTTGGACTTTCCAGCCTCTAAAGCCATGAGCTAGACTGGTGTGGTGCCACATACCTGTAATCCCAGCATTTGGGAGCCAGAGGCAGGAGGATTGATGCAAATTCAAGGCCATCCTAGGCTACATGGTGAATTCAAGGCCAACCTGGGATACATAGTGAGACCCTGTCTCAGGAAAAACAAACAAAAATAAAATACGAGCCAAAGAAATTTTTTTCCTTTATAAATTACTCAGTCTCAACTATTCTGTTATAACGACCAAAAATGGACTGACTAAAAGTCAGAAGGCATGTCTGGAACAAGTATTTAACACTCTTAATTGTAATTTGTTAAGTTTAAAATGGAGGAAAATAGAGTTGTTTTGAGGACTGAGACAGTATATCCAAAAATACTTTGTGAGGGATGGGAATGTAGTTCAGTGGTACAGTATTTGCCTAGTGTGCATTTGGCCCTAGGTTTGCTCTCCAGTACCACACACACATACACATATGTGCACGTGCCCACAAAAGATAATAAATAAATAAATAAATAAATAAATAAATAAATAAATAGTCAACAGCCCATACCACTGTAGCTTCCCATCCCATCAGATCTCTGAAGATAAGCAGGGTGGGGCCTAGTTAGTACTTGGATGGAAGACTGCCTAGGAATACTGGGTGCTGTAGGCATGGGAGAAGGACCTGGCAACCCACTTCCAAAAAACAATCAGCCACTGTAAACCCTATGAATAGCAGAGAAGCATTAACAATAGTGTTTTGCCTGTTGTACATAGGATCACTATGAGTTGGACACTGACTGGATGGCATCTAACAACAAAAACAAATTTAAAAAAACCCAAACAATAAAACTTTCATGAGACTGTTAAGTACTTTGTTAAGTACGTTATATCAACAGTGTTAATTATGGGATAATCTTTAAATATTTTGAGGATTTTATATATTGCTTGCACACTAAGGTTTAAATATTACTAAATATTGCCTGACACAGAGGTGCATGTCTATAATCCCAGCAACAGTAGAGGCTGAGGCAGGAGAATCTTAATTGCAAGGCCAGAGGCAGTCTGCATAATTTAGTGAGATCCTGCCTAAAAACAAAAAATAAAAATTGGGCTAGCCATGCAGCCCAGTGGTAGAGCACTTGCAAAATATATGCAACACTCTGGGTTCAGCTCCCAAGTACTACAAAAAAATAAAGAAAGAAAGGAAGGAAGGAAGGAAAAGAAAAGAGAAAAGAAAAGAAAAAGAAAAAGAAAAAGAAAAAGAAAAACCTAAATCTGAAGGTGCATGGCCAATGATGAGAAATTTGACATATACTAACACTTTTTTTCTTCTCATTTTATGGAATGTTAATCACTAAGTGTCTCACTCTATAGAAAATAGTGACTATTGCTGTTCTGACTGTGACAACATAAAGGACTTAGAACATACCTGTTGTGGGTTGAATTGTTTTCCACCAAAAGAAACACTGAAGTCCAGGGCTGGAGTTGTAGCTCAGTGGTAGAGTGCATGCACAAGGCTCTGGGTTCAATCCTCAGCACCTCTGCCCCAGGAGATAGGAGGTGCGAACGTTAATTAAAGTCCCAACTGGAATGCCTCGGAATATAAGTGTCTTTGGAAATAGGGGTGTGGCAGGTATAATTAGTTAAGATGAGTCCATATGGGAGTACATTGGGCCCTCAATCTGCTATGACTCATGTCCACATAAGAGGGTAAGAGACACAGATGCACAAGGGGAGAATGCTGTGCAAGACTGGAGGCAGACTGATGCGTTTCAGCTGCAAACCATGAGAGGCCAGAGATGGCTAGCAAACCACCAAAATCTAAGAAGAGACAAAGAAAGATTTCTCATTACATGTTTCAGAGGCAGCATGGCCCTGTTTATGCCTTGATTTTAGACTTGTACTTTGTGGAACTGTGACACAACAAATTTCTGTTATTTTAAGACTCCTAGATTGTGATATTTTGTGATGAAAATGAACACAGTATCTTATGAATCAAGACTATCACACTAGCCAGGCACAGTGGAGCATGCTTGTAATCCCAGCAATTTGTGAGGCTGAAGCAGGAGGATCTTGAGTTCAAGGCCAGAGGTAGCCTGTGTAACGTAACAGGATCCTATCTCAAGATCAAAAATGTGAAAAAAGGTCTGGGGTGCAACTAAGTATAAGACACTGGGTTCAATGCCCATATACCCACACACAGAAAGTCAAAGTATTTTAATTTTTTTTAATTAGGAGGATATATTTTAGAGAATTTGAAAATCATAATGGAAAATGAGAAATAATAACAAAATACTGCATTGGATCAAACCACAAGTCCAAAATTCTACAACAGGCAGTGAAAATGGTGAAAACACATGAGTTTTTCACTCACACACCTAGCTTCAAATCCTTGCTGACCTCCCTGATGGTTGTGCCACCTTAAGTCACTTATTCAACAATTTCTCAATTTTCTCATTTTTCAAATGAAATCATCATGCCCACCTCACAGGGTTGTTTTGAAACACCTGTCTAATGTGTGGGGCGGGGCCCATAGCTGCTCACCCAACAACAGTTCTCCTGGAGAAAATGCCAGTGGACATTCTGTACAACAGCACGGTAGTTGCACTTCTCCACAGTCAGATATGAATATGCAAATAATCCCACATTTTCCTTTGGTAACCCATTGTGAATGCTTCATTTATGGGTTGTGTTAGTTTTTTCATTGCTGGGACAAAATATCTGACAACAAAAACAAAAAAACCAACTTAAAAAAGGAGGAAAGATTAATTTTGGCTCACAGTTTCAGAGGCTTCAGTCCATGGTCAGCCCACTTCATTGCTTTGGGCCTGAGGTGAGGTGGGACATCACGGCAGGAGGGCTTAGGGGAGCACAGCTGACATAATGGCTCCATGAAGCAGAGAGGATGGAAGGGGCCAGGGCAAGACACAGCCTCCAAAGTCACCACCCCACCTCCTAAAGTTTCCAGAACCTCCAAAATAGCACCACAAGCTGGGTACCAAGCCTTTAGGACATGAGCCTTAAAGGGAACATTTCATATTCAAACTATAGCAGGCGTCAAAAAGTTTACTTTATGAATATGAAACAGTATACTGATTTTACAATACTTAGCAATTTTCATCCAAACATTTTCTCCTCTCTGTCTCTGTCTATCTCTTTCTCTCACACTCTCTCTTCATTTCCTTTTTCTTCTTAATCTTTTTTCATTTTTAGCTAGCAGCTACCCTCTTCTATTTGTACTCAGGGAAAGAATTCTCTTTTTGGCTTTTATTTTATTTCTTCAGTACTAGAGCTGTTAAATACAGGGTTTCAGGCATACTAAGTGCTCGCCTGCAGCCTTAGCCCTGTGGTATCCAATCCCGTCAGATCTCAGAAGCTAAGCAGGGTGGGGCCTGGTTAGTACTTGGATGGGAGACCACCTGGGAACTCCAGGTGCTGTAGGCTTGGGAGACGGACCTAGCAACCCACTCCCAAAAATCAATCAGCCATTGAAAACCCTATGAACAGCAGAGAAGCACTGACAATAGTGTTTCGCCTGTTGTATGTAGGGTCACTATGAGTTGGATACCAACTCGATGGCACCTAACAACACAACAACAACAAGTAAGTGGTCTGCCACTAAGCTGAACCCATAGCTCTTTTTTATATTTTACTTTAAGACAAGGTCTTGCTAAGTTGCTCAGACTGCCTCCCGACTAGAACCCTCAGTCCTGCCTCAGCCTCCCAAGTAGTCAAGATTACAGGCCTGGGGCACTGTGCCCAGGTTCTGACTTTCAAGTTTTACAATGCAGAGGCCTAAAGATAAAATGGAGAAACTGAGCAATAGATAAGAATGTTGGAAGATTTTAGTAAGAAAATTTTGCTCTTTATTTTTTTCTCTTTCCCTCTTTTACATTTGCCTACATTCTACAAATAAGACTCTCCAAGGTTGAAAGTAGGTCAGAGAGTCTGGGAGGAGAGGTGTCTGGGAGGAGAGGCACCCTAGGGAAAGAAGTTGCGAGTGCTCAGCTCAGGGTCCCCCTCCTTATTTCAGGGCATCTTACTTCCTGGGCCTTACCGCAGGTGGACCCCATGGAAACAGGGAGACCCAGGGGAATGGCTTCCACCATGAATCCACAGCAATGCAGATTTACCCAACCTTGCAGGCAGTTCCCAGCGGCCTTGCTGCCAGGCCAAGATAACAGAATGAGTTCCACGCACCCAGGAATGGAAAGATATAGAAGCCCTGGTGGACTGGGAACAAAAGAGGTCTCCAGAGAAACCTGCTTGTGTTCATTCAAAATCGCTCAATGAAAAATGGGTCTCTCTAGTAACTGAGAGGGTGGATGGCATGGAAGATAAATGAGCTGCGTTTCAGTACCTTGGCTCTGTACAATCCTGTAAGAAAAAAGAGGGGAAGATACTGACCAAATTAACCAAGACAAAGTTTCTGCCAGCCTCTGAAATGAAACCATGAAATAAAAGCTGAGCTGAGTTGTGAATATTAAGTTATATTTCTTACATCTCTGAATTTGTAGATGGAAATTCTGGCCTAATCTACCTAATTTACAACCTTGGCCCATAAAGTTCAATTTAATTCAATTAATATTTCCTGAGTGCCAATCGGGCTGGGATTTAGCTCAGTTGGTAGAGCGCTGCACTGCAGTCTCTGAGGTCCCAAGTTCAATTCCCAGCACCACAAAAATGGGAGAAGGGCCTGGCAATCCACTCCTAAGACAATCACGAAACAGTCAGCCATTGAAAACCCTATGAGGGTCGCTATGAGTTGGATACCGATTCGATGGCACCTAACAACAACAACAAGTGCCAATCTGTGTACCTGCCCACATAGTGCTTAGGGTCCAGTGGGGAAGAAGGTCATGAAAAATAATAGCAATTCAGAGAAATGTTACCAAAAGGGAAGTACATCATAACATATAGCAAAAGTCTTCAAACTTTATAGTTGTATGATAAATGCTTCCTTGAGAAAATTAGGTTAAAACTAGAACATGAAAAATAAGAATCCCTAAGGTAAAATGTGAGAGGTGGAACAGCAGAAGGAAAGAAGGAAGGAGAGTATGTTTCAGAATCAAGAGACCCAAACTCAGTTTAGCTAGAGCCTAGATGTCAAAGGGAAGAATATTGGTGACTAGGGCTCAAAGAAGTTTATAGATTTTTAGATTTTATTATGTTAGATTCTGATTTTATTATTTTATATATTTATTATCTTATTTTTTAGGTTGTTGTAATACCTGTTCGCTAGGTAAGTTGGCTCTAAAATAAGGTAATGTAGCATATTTAGGTCAAAAACAGGGAGAACAGTGTAGCCATTATTTAAAATAGCATTCTATCACAATGCTCCAAATTAACTTGCAATGACTGAGAGTTCGAGAATAAAAATACTTTCACTCCTACACCCTGTGCCTATTTCTAGACATTATCTGTAGCTTTACATTGTGTCCAGATGGGAGTTCTCTTAAGGTTTTAGAGCCTGAGTGCTCTTGTAATTATGTCACCGTCTTTCACAACACCTTACCATGTTTACAAGAATAAATGAATTCAGAGCTCTAAACCACTTCCATTGGAATTCATTACAGCTCAAATGTGTCTGTGGATCAGAATATTTTAATTCGTTTTATTTCTGGATTGGTCTCCAACAACACATTTATTGTATTATATCTTTATGGATTGGAAACTTACAGCTTAAAATGTATTCTTCCATTACATTAATATTCACTATGGCCCATTCAAGGATAGATGCTCTGTAATGTTGCAGAACTAATTAATTTTGTCCTTAACTTTTGATTTTCATTGCTGCACAAGGGATCCCTCCTGTTCTTTCTGTTTCTGTTATTTCTGCTCTTTTTCCTCTATATTCTACGAAGTGTTAGTTTAACAAGCCTTGTTTTACTTCTAAATATCTCTCCAATATGGCATGTTCTCACCATTCCCACGGCTACTTCCTTAGTTTCAGCTCTCATCATTTCCCACTTTGACTGATTTTTCTAAACTGTTCTCCACCATCAGCCATCCTCCACCCCTCAGCTGAAGTTTTAGGTCTTGCTGCCATACTTCTCTCTTTAAAATCCTTCCAGTTTCCCTTCACCCACAGCAGTTGTTTCCAAACCTCTTTGAACCTCTAACCAGAAAGATATTGAACATCCATCCCTGGTTGTTGTAGGTGCCGTCAAGTCATGTCTGACTCATAGCGACCCTCATAGAGTTTTCAATGGCTGATCCCTAGTGTAGCCTAATATAGTTTTACAGTTTATGTATTTGTGTTATTGTACTATCATTAGGTATAGTAATAATTTCATCATAGGAAGTAACTTTTAGAATATCAAATAAAAGCTTGGCATGGTGGTATACACCTGGAAATCCACTGACTTGGGAAGCTGAGGCAGGAGGATTGTGAGCTGGCACAACTTAAGACTGTCTCAAAATAAAAATTAAGAAAGGAGCTGGGCTAGGACTCAGTGGTGGAGTACCCTCAGTTCAATCATTCAGTACTATTTAAAAAACTGCACTTTTAAAACATTTATAAATGTTAGTAGGGTACAGAGTAATAAGTCATTTGCTATATCCATTATGCAACCACCAAATCAGTTTTACTCACACAGTCATCATGTTACATATTTTACGGAACAGTTTTTCTAAAATGGCAGTACTATTTGCATTCCCACCAGAAACTTGTGAGAGTTCCTCTTGCTCTATATCTGTCAGCACTTGTTATTATCAGCTTATTCAGTTTTAGACATTCCAGTAGCTGTGTAAATGTGGTTTTAATTTATTTTCCCTATAATTAATGTTATTGAGCATCTTTTGATGTGTTTATTCGACATCTATGTTTCCTTTTTGATAAAACAACTGTTTAAATATTTTGCTCCTTTTCATTAGATTGTTGGTCTTTCTATTGCCTTCTAAAGGTGCTTTATATATTCCATTTACAAGTGCTTCCTCAAATAGGTACTTTGGAAATTTTTTTCTCCTTATCCTTGGCTTTTCTTTTTCTTTTCATAGCAGTGCCTCTCAAAGAACAAACTTTAAAATTTTTATTAAGTCCAATTTCTCAGTTGTATCTTTTATGGTTCACGCTCATTGGATCCTATCAAAGACATCTTTACCTTAACCAAACTCACAAAGACTTTCTTCTATATTTTCTTATAAACATTTTTTAGTTTCAGCTCTAACATTCATATCTATTAGCCATTTGGAGTTACTAATTTGTACATAGTATATATAAATCTTCAATATGAAGAAAAGAAAAACAAGAGTTCCAACTTTGTTGACCTTACAATATGTGACCATTACTATTACTCCACCTAGTGGATGTTTAAAAACACATATTTAATCTGCAGTTCAAATGACATTTTAACAATGTGTAACAAAAGTAGGTTTTCCCCCCCAAAAAACCCAAGAAAGTAAATGACAAAAGTGTTAGGAAATCATCATATAATTTTATTTTTGAGCTATACATGAAAATATGCTTTATAAAAATTCTCATGTGTCCATATACCTTGAAAACGTGGAAATAGATTTTCTAACTTAGTCTTCCGATTTAAAACAAAACATTTCATTGGGATTTAAACACTTTTAAGATTTGAAAGTACAGTACCTTCTAATTACTTGTTGGGAAATTAATTGACATTATAGAAGATTGAAATTTATTGATTGTGTGTGTGTGTGTGTGTGTGTGTGTGTGTGTGTGTGTGTGTGCATGCTGGGGATTGAACCCAGGGCCTTACACATGCTAACCATGTGCTCTACGACTTAGCTACATCCTCAGTCCTCAATAAAAACTTTTGAACAAGTATATGGATTTGAAAAATGAGTATTTGACCTACACATTTTTTGAGATATCTTTTAAAATCAAATATCAAAGCAGGCTGAATGCTTGGGTTGTTGTATCAAAATGTAATAATGCAAAATTCTAAAAAAAAATTATACATATTCATTTAGCACACAACAAAAATATTATTTCTAGTAAGATCAAGAAGGATTTTATACCATTAATAAAAGACAATGATTTAAAATTACTTATTTCTTCTTTATATCACTTTGTAGTGTCTATATATATTTTATAATCTGATTTATATATGTAGATACAGATATATCCAGGAATAAATTACTCAATATCCTGGTTTCTTATATTCTCATTTGTAAAAATGAATGGTTTTGATTATGTAATCTTCCCTGGAAGACTAAAGCTTGAAAATTCTTTGATCATGCAATTTTCATCCTAGTGATAACAATTTGGGGCCTGTATTGTATTCATTTCTTTTTCATTATAGTTGGTTCTGGTACCCCAAAATGAAACAACCTCATGCAGATGAATTATTTTGGACAGAGGCCCCAACACCACTGCATGCAAGAAAGCCCCGCCCCGCTGCATGAGATTGAGCACTTCCCTGCTGAGCTTCCTCATTTGAGCTCCGTTTCTTGCATAAATCATGTAGATGTAAAGCTTGTCCTCAAAGTACAAAGCCAGACAGAGCTTTCTGCATAAACCATGTAAATGCAGAGTTTATCTTCCAAGTATACAAAGTACAAAGCAAATAAAAAAGCCATGCAACATTTGCCAAAGCAAATCTGTAATCATTATCTAATCTTAGTCTGTGTAGCCTCCCTGTAACTTGGAGCAGATAAACGCCATTTCTGAGAGATTGCAAGATATCTCAGGTTGTTGTTGTTGTTAGGTGCCGTTGAGTGGAGTCCGACTCATAGCGACCCTATGTACAGCAGATCGAAACACTTGCCAATTCTGTGCCAGGCAAACAATCTTATTTATGTTTAAGCCCATTGTTGCAGACACTGTGTCAATCCATCTGGTGGAGGGTTTTCCTCTTTTGCGTTGACCTGCCACTCTTCCAAACATGATGTCCTTCTCCAGGGATTGTTCTCTCCTGAC